>CAKJTW010000213.1:92500-276194 GCA_917880005.1 Nanger dama | reverse complement strand
ATCAACATTTTATAACTTGTAGGTCATTTGTAGGTTGTTTGAAGCAAGCATATACATTTAAGAGCTGTAAGAACAGGACAAATCTCTAATATTTTAAAAATGGAGCACCCAGTCAAGAGATATTTCAGTCTCAGTTTCAGTCGCTCAGTCGTGTCTGACTTGCGACCCCATGAATTGCAGCACACCAGCCTGTTCATCACCAACTCCCAGAGTCCACTAAACCCATGTCCATTGAGCTGGTGTGATTCAATCATCTCACCTCCTGTTGTCTCTTCTGCCCCTTAAATCTTCCAGCATCAGTCTTTCAAATGAGTCAGATCTTCAGAATAGGTGGCCAGCATTGGAGCTCAGCCAACATCAGTCCTTTGCAATAAATATTCAGGACTGGATTCCTTTAGGAAAAGGACTGGTTGGATCGCCTTGCAGTCCAAGGAATTCCCAAGAGTCTTCTCCAACACCACAGTTCAAAAGCATCTATTCTTCGGTGCTCAGCTTTCTTGACAGTACTTCTGTTACTAATAAAATGTTTAAACTCATAATCTTAAGAATAATTCCAGGGCATGCTTCTATTACTTGCTTCTTGATTTCCAGAAGGATGAGAAAAAATCATTTAAATCATTTTAACAAAGTTTCATTATTATAACAGAGAGGATATTTTCCTTCAAATTTAATCATGTCTACAGACTTAGGTAGAACTGGTCCACTGTACTTTACCATCTATTTACTTACAACAATCTACTGAACACACTTATTTCCAAGTCACTCCTATTAAACTGTAATCTCCACGAACAAAAGACTGTACCTCACTCATCTTGGCATTTCTTGTGTCTACCACAGTGCCTGGCACACAGTAGCTGCTCACTAAACACTTCTATACAGCTTCACTGCAAAAATAATAATAATAAAAACGGCTTTACTAAAGAGCCTCTTGATGAAAGTGAAAGAGGAGAGTGAAAAAGTTGGCTTAAAGCTCAACATTCAGAAAACGAAGATCATAGCATCTGGTCCCATCACTTCATGGCAAATAGATGGGGAAACAATGGACAGTGAGAGATTTTATTTTGGGGGTTCCAAAATCACTGCAGATGGTGACTGCAGCCATGAAATTAAAAGACACTTGCTCCTTGGAAGAAAAGCTATGACAAACCTAGACAGCATATTAAAAGCAGAGACATTACTTTGCCAATAAAGGTCTGTCTAGTCAAAGTGGTTTTTTCCTGTGGTCATGTATGGATGTGAGAGTTGGACTATAAAGAAAGCTGAGTGCCAAACAATTGATGCTTTTGAACTGTGGTGTTGGAAAGGACTCTTGAGAGTCCCTTATACTACAAGGAGATCCAACCAGTCCATCCTAAAGGAAATCAGTCCTGAATATTTATTGCAAGGACTGATGTTGAAGCTGAAACTCCAATACTTTGGCCACCTGATGCGAAGAACCAACTTGCTGGGAAAGATTGAAGGCCAGGAAGAGAAGGGGATGACAGAGGATGAGATGGCTGGATGGCATTACTGACTCGATGGACATGAGCTTTGTAGGCTCCAGGAGTTGGTGATGGACAGGGAAGCCTGGTGTGCTGCAGTCCATGGGATTGCAAAGAGACAGACATGACTGAGCGACTGAACTACTGAACTGAACTTGCTAAAGATTCTTAGCTTTCTCACATATTTTCTTGGTTTTTTTAATACTATTTTAAGGGAATATTTGAAATTTTATTAAGACTCAGACATGAGAAATCACAATCTAAGTAGCACTTGTGATTATTTACAAGATCCTCATGTTCATTAAGGAATGAATGAAGTCATGCATGATTAATTGTGTGTATGTGCATGTGTGGGCTCCTGAAAGATGAAGAAACTAGCCCCTTGTTATGTCTGTGTTCCCATCGATACCCCTCACACTTTCCCCTCTTCTAGCTCCCCAGCCTACTCACAGACCATCACTGTCTCACTTGCTTTATGGGAAGGTCTTGCTCACTTGGCTGTGTGTGGCCCACATCATACTTCACAAAGGGCCTTCACCAGAGCAACACTCCGAACTCTCCCCTTCTCTCCCCTACTCCTCTCAGAAGCTGGCAGTTGGCGTGGCTGTGCTAGTCACCCAGTGGGTAAATCTAAGTCAAGAGAGGCTAATAAGTCCTTTCCACTTCAGATCTAATGTCATGTCCTCCATCAGCCAAAACAGGAGGCATTTTGCTCTCTGTCAATCTCTCCTGCCCTAGTTCTCAAAGAGAAAGAGCATCACTACTGCTTCCCTAGAACTCCCGATATCAGACTAGTAACTCCAACATTTATGTGTAAGGTGATTCAGAGATGTGACGTGGTGTAACAATGCTTAAATGCCATTACTGCTGGAGAGAAACATAATTATTACTTGTTGAATGTGAGTTTAACTCCCACACTTGGCGGCAGGGTTGAATGACAAAATTACAACGACAGATCCTTCGAACCAAGACAAGCATATGAGTCATTTTACTCACTTCAACCCGCCTACAGTTGCTGGCAAACTCAAGATTACACCTGAGCAGTTCTTCCAGTAGCACGAGAGCATGACTGTATTAACAGATGACACAAGGCTGGTCTGCAACAACTCCCTGTCTGTGGAAGCTTCATCCTGCTTAGTGAGGGTTTCACAGGTACCAGACATTTGCCATGAATTTGCTATGCATAGTACCACATAATCAAATGCCTTCATGATTAATTTCTATGATTACAGAAAGAATTCTGTTGAATTCACTTCATTTACTTAACTTTCACAACTCTTTTCAGCTCATTCAGAATTATAAGCATGTACAGTTTTATTAATTACAGTAAAACTTTGTGCTGAATTCAGCTCAATGGATTTTAATAAGAAATAATGCAATTACAGCAAATTCTTGAAGGCCAGGTATAAAACAGAGAATTCAGACTGCGCATCCTAATAGCAAATAACTAATCCCACAAGTAGTTTGGCAAGCTTTACTCTCACCCAAAGGTAACTTTCCACTCTTTAAATCAAAGATGCAAACACGTAAAAACCAAATTGTGCTCAAAATGGCACATGAAAATAAGAACTAAGTATTACCCAGAACAACTAAGTATCACAAGGAAGAAGTGCATTAACGCATAAGCAAAAGTATGAACGATCCAAGTATCCGGTCCCCAAATGGCCCTTAGGGTCAAACTGGGACATAAGCCCATCACAAGTCAGAAATCTGGGATACGATAAATGTTTTATGTGCTCACATCATATTGAAGCTGCCATTCATTCACTCATTAAATAAGACAGAGAGCCCTAAAGTCCGACACAATACCACAGAATTCTCACAACATACAGCACACTTCACCTAACAAACCCTAAGAATGTGATCTAGACACCTCTCATGTGTATGTGTGTTTAATATGAAATGTTCCTTTACATGCTTACTGTAACTGTGTTAACAATGTTGTGTTTGAGTGAGCAGTATAAGATTTTGCATAACAAACATCAAAATGCTATACAAATAAGGTCTGTCACTGATCAGGAGTTCTGATGAATTAAGTGTCAACAAAGAGCCAGGCTCATAAGTAGGAGCTGGCACTTATTCTGCACAATCTAAGTCTTACGTGTATTATTTCATTTAATGTCTTCACATCAAAACTAAGAAGTAGGTATCATTAGCATTCATTTAAGAGACAAGAAAATTATTAGGTAAATGAACTTGCAAGGATTACACAGCTTTGAAGTTGCAGAATTGGCATTCAGACCAAGGCAATATGGCTCCAGAGTACTCTTAACCACTCCACATGGTCTCTGAATAAATAAAAAGGAAAATGAACAAAGGTTTATCAAGAGGATCTGCCAACAGGAATGCTCAGAGCAGTGTTTTAACAAGGGCAAGAGGCCATGGAAATGCTCTCCAGTCAACAGGAAGTCAACATGTTTCTGAAGAGAAGAGAGAACAGAAATGCTGTGGAGAAAATGACCACCACTCAGGAAGGAAGGGGCTTCCCAGGTAGCGCTAGTGTTTAACAACCAGCCTGCCCGTGCAGGAGACACAATGAGACACAAGTTCGATCCCTGGGTTGGGAAGATCCCCTGCAGGAGGGCATGGCATCCCACTCCAGTTTTCTTGCCTGGAGAAGCGCATGGTCGGAGGAGCCGGGCGGGCTTCAGTCCACAGAGTCTCAAAGAGCTGGACATGACTGAAGCGACTTACCATATACGTAGGAAGGAAGAACGGTTTAGTTTGCCTGTTAACAGCTCACACTTGTTTGTTGAACTTTTATAGCTCATTAGGCACTGTGCTAGGTACACAGAAAATCTCATTCAAACCGTTCTATAATCTTTTACATGTTACAGATGACAAATATAAAATGCAGAGGTCAAGCGATTTGTCCAAGTCTAAATTACCATCAGAGCTCAACTCAGACCCACATCTGAAAGGCTCCAAAGTCTGTGTCCACCTGCCCACTATGCTAGAGAGAGAAACTGTGTGTGTGTCTACATTAATAAGGTATATGCTACCTAGAAACTGGCGCAGGGTCAGAGAGTGGGTTAGTTAACTCCAGTATGCTCAAAACTACTGTTCTGGTTGTTTTTCCACAGTGAGTGTCCTATTCTAACAAAAAGAAAAGTCGTCCTATATCTGAAAATGATTACTTTCCAGAGTTACTTATTCCTTATACTTTCAGATACCCAAGTGTCCAAGGTTTCCTCCATTGATACTATAAAGCTGCCATACTTTTATGGATATAAAATGCATTTTCACAGTATCATAAACAAGGAAGCAAATTTTTTCAAAGTTTAAATTGAGGCAGCTAAATATTCTTTTCACACACAACTAGATACAAGTAAGCTTTGAAAAAAAAAAAAAAGCTTTACTAGTTATCAACTGCCAGACCCTAGGCAGGAAAACAGGAGAGCATGGGCTCCCCACCAACGGCATCTTACATACTGTCTTTATAACCCAGGCTAACACTTTTTCTTTTCCAAACCTTTCAACTACATGTTTCTTTCTATATATAACACATATTGCTCTTCAGAGTAAAGAGTCATTAGCTCTAAAGTATATCAAACTTAAAAAAAAAATTCCCAACACATCTATTGGTTATTTATAGTAGATAATACTGTACAAAGATTCCATAGTTTCCCTGACAAAGACACTTTAATAAAATGAAACAGACACTGTTCACCAAAGCTAAAGGAAAGAGCAATGAATTTCTCACACCTTTGTTCCAATGGAGGCACAGCTGTTTCTCACAGTATTTACTAGCTAAAAGCAGTCCATCAGTCCAATCTGAGTATTACCTTGGAAGACAACTGTGCACAATTTAAAGAAAGACCAGATGCCTTAACATAATTTAAAAACAAGTCTAATCACATCCAAAGATATGTTCCTTTAATATTATGAAAGGCCTATATAACGTTGTATACATTACCTTCCAGATAATGTATATAACATATCTGAGGGAAAAAGCAGTAGTAGCATATAGATTTCCAAAGAAACTTGCACCACTACATTCAAGGTTTAAAAATAAGACAATAATCTTAAATGCGACTGACTGATGAAAGAAAAGGGGAAAGGCTGGCCATTGGGCTCCAAAGGTAACAACTTGCCTGGAGACTCTGAAAATTCACATCTAGTTTTTGTGTCAGTAACCTATAAATCCCATTCCCAACCTAATGCCTCACTCTCAATTTACCTCAAAAACTTATACACAGGCTCAATCAGATGCTAAACAAATTTTTTTTTGGGGGTACACAGCAGCCAAGCAATAAATCTCTTTTAAGAAGCCACTAAGTGGGAGAGAGCCTCTTCCAGCATGATAAGTTATGCAAACGTCCACATAAGAGATTACCATACTCCAGAAGACTAAGTATAAAAACACACTTCACATTAAAGACCTGCCATCCTTCTCATTGCAGGAAGTACTTCTTAGAAAGCACTGTTAACCACTCAATGAGTAAACTATCTGAAATTACAAAATGCATTTAGGACACTAATCCAATTCCTCTTTTATGAGTAAATAAACACAGCCAGCTTCACAAAGCAGCAAAATGATTGGAAATGATGTAAACAGTCCATCAATTCAGCTATTAAAAACCATGAAGCAATATTCTGTACTGATTTGACCTGGATTCATCTCCAAGATGTACTGTAAGTAGAGGGGGAAATGTCAAGGTTCAGAACAGTGTATATAACACACGATGGGGGTCAGGAATGAACATACATACACAAAGTTAACAGCGGCTGTCTGGGGGAGATGAGTGGAAAGGACACTTGTCTCTCACTGGATGACCTTCAACTGTTTAGCATGCACATGTGCCACCTTATCAAAGCCCACACATGAAAAGTGTCAACAACGGTGAAGATGATGAGCAGGAGAAAAACCCTTCCTCAGGAAAGGCTGAGATTTACTGTGTATCCAACATAGCTGCTTCTGCACAAGCAGATGAATCCTCGTTTTACCCTCCAGAGACCGCTCTCATCTCACACGCCAGTAAAGTGATGCTCAAAATTCTCCAAGCCAGGCTTCAGCAATATGTGAACCGTGAACTTCCTGATGTTCAAGCTGGTTTTAGAAAAGGCAGAGGAACCAGAGATCAAACTGCCAACATCCGCTGGATCATGGAAAAAGCAAGAGAGTTCCAGAAAGACATCTATTTCTGCTTTATTGACTATGCCAAAGCCTTTGACTGTGTGGATCACAATAAACGGGGGAAAATTCTGAAAGAGATGGGAATACCAGACCACCTGACCTGCCTCTTAAGAAACCTGTAAGCAGGTCAGGAAGCAACAGTTAGAACTGGACATGGAACAACAGATTGGTTCCAAATAGGAAAAGGAGTACATCAAGGCTGTATATTGTCACCCTGCTTATTTAACTTCTATGCAGAGTACATCATGAGAAACGCTGGGCTGGAAGAAACACAAGCTGGAATCAAGATTGTCGGGAGAAATATCAATAACCTCAGATATGCAGATGACACCACCCTTATGGCAGAAAGTGAAGAACTGAAAAGCCTCTTGATGAAAGTGAAAGAGGAGAGTGAAAAAGTTGGCTTAAAGCTCAACATTCAGAAAACAAAGATCATGTTATCTGGTCCCATCACTTCATGGGAAATAGATGAGGAAACAGTGCCTGACTTTATTTGGAGGGGGCTCCAAAATCACTGCAGATGGTGACGGCAGCCATGAAATTAAAAGACGCTTACTCCTTAGAAGAAAAGTTATGATCAACCTAGATAGCATATTCAAAAGCAGAGAGATTACTTTGCCAACAAAGGTCAGTCTAGTCAAGGCTATGGTTTTTCCTGTGGTCATGTATGGATGTGAGAGTTGGACTGTGAAGAAAGCTGAGCACCAAAGGATTGATGCTTTTGAACTGTGGTGTTGGAGAAGACTCTTGAGAGTCCCTTGGACTGCAAGGAGATCCAACCAGTCCATTCTGAAGATCAGCCCTGGGATTTCTTTGGAAGGAATGATGCTAAAGCTGAAACTCCAGTACTTTGGCCACCTCATGCGAAGAGTTGACTCATTGGAAAAGACTCTGATGCCGGGAGGGATTGCGGGCAGGAGGAGAAGGGGACGACAGAGGATGAGATGGCTGGATGGCACCATGGACTCGATGGACATGAGTCTGAGGGAACTCCGGGAGTTGGTGATGGACAGCGAGGCCCGGTGTGCTGTGATTCATGGGGTCGCAAAGAGTCAGACACGACTGAGCGACTGAACTGAACTGATGGCATAAAATGGTGAAATAATATGTTACATAGTTGCATCCAGGATAACTTAAAAGTATGTGCTTTAAGCATCGAAAAATTTACATTATACAAAACTTACATTTGCTAACTGAACAATTATTACAAGCTTGTAAACTATTCAAGCAATACAATGTATATATAGAAAAGTGAGATCTCTTTCCACATTCTCCCTTCCCACACTCATTTTCCAATGTTAACTGTTCTTGGTGTTCTATACAGTCCTTCTCTTCTGAATAGGCCAAAAAAGATGTAATCATATCGCACATGTATACACCTGCACACATGTGCAAGAACACATACACATGTATAGAGGGCAGGTGGTAGAACTCTGCTTTGCATAATCTACAGAAAATTTTTTCCTACTACTACATATTTCATGGCTGTTTTTCAAACCTGTTCTCATAAATCAAGTATTAGTTTTACTGGCGGGCTCTCCTGTACTCCACTGTATGGCTATACCATGATGCAAGAGTTTTTCTCTCACTGACATTCACTTCCTAGTGGTCTGATATTGTGCAAACAATGCTACAGAAAGGAGATCTTTCTGCACATGAACAGGCAAAGGACAGTATTTCTACAGAACAGTCAGAAATCTGTACTGACAGACCGGATGAAATACAACCCTTAATGCTGATAAAGAATATATTACCCATCATAAACCTTATTCTCTTATGAACAATGTGTTAGAACTTCTTACATAACACTGTATGTTATTCATATTTTTAAATATCAGTCAGTCTTAAGCACACATGACATTTCATATCTGTATTATCCAACAAAGTTTGCTAGCTGCCTATCCAAAATTCTCACATCTTCCTTACTAAGAACACCCCATGTCTTTTCAGCAAGAATGCTTCAAGTAAAAACAAACAAACAAACAAACAAACAAACAAAAACCACTTGCTCCCCAGGTCCCCTTGTAGTTGCTGGTAGCACATGATGCAATTCTAGCTGATGGTTTAAGCAAAGTTTCTGCTTTCTTTCTACAGGTGACACTCACTGTAGATTTCCCCCTTTTCCTTTCTTCTGACTGGCTCTTGTACCCAAGGATGGGGATGCAGCAGCCACCGTGCAGATATAAGGACAAAGACTGAGTGTTACTGAGGAGAAAAATGAAAATATCTGGGTTGCTTAAGGCATTTCTTGCCCAGTGTACCTGCCATACTACCCACACTGGACTGTTCAGCCATTCCATCTGCTTTTAAATTACTCACATCTAAATACAAGCCCATCAATAAACAGTTGTCTGATTTTCAGTAACATTCAAAATCCCTTCATATGTTACTAGCTGTACGTGCCACTGTAATTTATCTGTTATATCAGCTAAATGTCCACTTGATCGTCTCTTGACCTGCAGACATAGAATTTTACAGAACACAATCATATGGGAACTGACTAATTTCTCAGTGTCCCAGTGTTACCAGGCATTAGTAATTAAGTTTTGGAGAAATAAAATATTGGTCTTTAGGTAGTTTCCTGGAAAACAAGACATCTACTTACTATTCAATCTACCAATCATATTGGATATTTATCTCAGAGAAATGAAAACTTATAGCCACCAAAAAAAATTATATATGATATGAATGTCCAAAACAGCTTTACTTGTAGTGGTCAAAATCTTGAAAAAAAAATCCAAATATCCTTCAATGTGTAAATGGTTAAACTCTGGTATATTCATACTATGGATCAGTTCAGTTCAGTCACTCAGTGGTGTCCGACTCTTTGCGACCCCATGAAAAGCAGCATACCAGGCCTCCCTGTTCATCACCATCTCCCAGAGTTCACTCAGACTCAGGTCCATCGAGTCCGTGATGCCATCCAGCTATCTACTACTCAGCAGTAAGACTAAACTAATGGTTCATGTATGAAACAGTTTGCATGGATACTGAGGGGTGAGAGGAGCCAATCCCTGAAAGTAACGTTATTCCACTTATATAATATTCTCAAAATGACAAAATCAGAGCGATGAGAAACAAATCAGTGGCTGCAGGGGACTCAGGAAGGCCAGGCAGGGCAAAAGGAGAAGGCGCTACTATAAAAGGGCAGCTTGGAAGGCAATGGAGCAGCTCTGCATCTTACCAGCGATGGTTATAAGGATCCTCTATGTGTGATAAAACTACATAAATTATACACTACTCCCCCACACACACAAGTACATGCAAAATTGGTAAAATCTGAATGTAGTCTGTGAGTTGCATCAATGTCAATATTTTGGTTTTGATATTCAACTATCATTCTGTGTGAATGATATTCAACTATCATTCAACTATCATAATGTGCTACCATTGGGGTAAATTGGGTGAAGGATACATGGGACCTCTCAATATCATATTTTGCAATTTTCTGGGAATCTGTAGTAATTTCCATTTTAGTATATGTGCTGCCAAAGCAAGCACTGAACCTGTTTCAAAATTTTAAAAGTATTTGTTCCTATTTCTGAAAATCCCATCATCAATAGACCCTGTCTCACTTTTCAGTGTTCTTCCAGCAGACTCTGGGTAACCATTTTCCTTCCTTTCAATTCCACTCCAAGCCCCACATTTTCACCAAGGCTTCACAGAGCAGAATGCATGAAAAAGTCACGGCTTCTCCCACCCAATTCTGTGCACAGACAACTAGACACTGAGAATTCAGCCTACTACCCTAGGACTCCAGGACTAACCAGAACAACCATTCCAAACCTCTTTTCTTGATATTTTTTATTGTTCACTTTACAAAAAAAATCAGTGTTTTCTGACAATTATTTAACATGTAAAGGAATATTAAAATGTTCTAAAGTAGAAATTTAGATTAGCCTAGGTCAAATTTTCTAAGTATAGCATCTATATTGTGTTGGATGTTCTGGGTAACTACAGTGATGAAACCAGCAGATGCTCAGGTAATAGTCATTAAAAGCACTCCATGACTAAGTAGCATAATGACCTTTATTAATCACTGCATCTGGTGTCTGCCAAATGGGAGAGAAACAATACTCAAGCAGCCAATTTTTAAAGGGCAGCAAATTATCTGAATCAAGACACTGCAGCACTTCTAAATTACATTTAAATTATACCAAAATAGCGGTACAAACATTTAATTCCAAGTAGTATTCTAAGCACAATAAGTCACTGTAAACCTAATTGTTCTCTGGAGAATGTTTATAACATCTACAGGGCAATCTGTTTCAGTAATAAAATAATATAAAGTGAGAATTGAGTCCTCTCAGTAATTAGGTAACTGATTAAATATACCAATTACCTATTACCCATATATGTATGCATTCATCACTTTGATGATAAGCTAGAGAGAAACAAATATCAGACAAGCTCACAAACCACTGCATTTCTCAGAATTCACTTTTCTCCAAAATGATGAATGAACTGTGCTCCTGGCCCCCAAGAAGCTCAGAGAGTAACGAAGGCACAGCACTTTGAAAAGCAACCGTAAGTATCATGCCACAGGGCAACAAGCAGGGATACACGCAGAGGGCAACTCTAAAGAATTCCTGAGCAGAACCTGGTGCCTCTGTCTTCCAGTTCCCAACTGCCCCCAGGCCACCTCCAAACACCCAACACTACAACACTGAATCAAAGTCGCAGAGATGACATCCAAGTACCTCCGGTTACACTCCAAGACAATTTACATCTGAATTTTATACACATAACTTTTATTATTCACATCACTCAAATTTTACTCACATTTATTCAGGTTTTATAATATCCACTCTTTTCTCCATCAGCATATCTCAAGGCAACCTGCACAACACAGATGCAGTATATTGCAATATAGTATATGCAGTCCAAAATGCAGCTATCCACAGAAAATCAGGGACTTGCCACTGATGTTATATATTAAGCAACTTGTAATAACAAATGGGAATTCTGTATGACCTTAGACCACAGGCATACACCATTCTATAGTAGAGATTCAGAGGTTTTATACTTTTTTCCTCATATGGAGAAAATGAATTCTTTAAAGTGTAAGTTCAGTTCAGTTGCTCAGTCGTGTCTGATTCTTTGTGACCCCATGAACCACAGCACGCCAGGCCACCTTGTACATCATCAACTCCTGGAGTCCACC
Source organism: Nanger dama (assembly GCA_917880005.1). Taxonomy (NCBI): domain Eukaryota; kingdom Metazoa; phylum Chordata; class Mammalia; order Artiodactyla; family Bovidae; genus Nanger; species Nanger dama. The sequence continues at coordinate 264,412 of CAKJTW010000213.1, read as the reverse complement.
CGAACCGATGTCCATTGAGTCAGTGATGCCATCCAGCCATCTCATCCTCTGTCATCCCCTTCTCCTCCTGCCCTCAATCTTTCCTAGCATCAGGGTCTTTCCAAATGAGTCAGCTCTTCTCATGAGGTGGCCAAAGTATTCAAGTTTCAGCTTTAGCATCATTCCTTCCAAAGAACACCCAGGACTGATCTCCTTTAGAATGGACTGGTTGGATCTCTTTGCTGTCCAAGGGACTCTCAAGAGTCTTCTCCAACACCAAAGTTCAAAGCATCAATTCTTCGGCACTCAGCTTTCTTTATAGTCCAACCCTCACATCCATACATGACCAGTGGAAAACCATAGCCTTGACTAGATGGACCTTTGTTGGCCAAGTAATCTCTCTGCTTTTGAATATGCTGTCTAGGTTGGTCATAACTTTTCTTCCAAGGAGTAAGTGTCTTTTAATTTCATGGCTCCAATCACCATCTGCAGTGATATTGGAGCCCAGAAAAATAAAGTCTGACACTGTTTCCACTGTTTCCCCGTCTATTTCCCATGAAGTGATGGGACCAGATGCCATGATCTTCGTTTTCTGAATGTTGAGTTTTTCAAGCCAACTTTTTCACTCTCCTCTTTCACTTTCATCAAGAGGCTTTTCAGTTCCTCTTCACTTTCTGCCATAAGGGTGGTGTCATCTGCATATCTGAGGTGATTGATATTTCTCCTGGCAATCTTGATTCCAGCTTGTGCTTCCTCCAGCCCAGTGTTTCTCATGATGTACTCTGCATATGTTAAATAAGTAGGGTGACAATATTCAGCCTTAACGTACTCCTTTTCCTTTTGGAACCAGTCTGTTGTTCCACGTCCAGTTCTAACTGTTGCTTCCTGACCTGCATATTTAATTATACCTAGGTATTATTATTATAGAAACATGAAAACTAAGTTTTGCTTATTAAAATAGATGGTACATTTTTCCTTTTAAATGACTTTTTTCCTTTGTTATATTCATGAGATAAGCATTTGTTCCCAGGTGGCTCTGTGGTAAAGAATCTGCCTGCCAATGCAGGAGACACAGGTTTGATCCCTGGGTCAGGAAGATTTCCTGGAGAAGGAAATGGCAACCCACTCCAGTATTCTGGCCTGGAGAATCCCACTGACTGAGGAGCCTGGAGGGCTACAGTCCATGGAGTTGCAAAAGGGTCAGATACTTAGTGACTAAACAACAACAACAACAATAATCAGGAAAAGCACAGAAAGAAGTAACAAAAAGCAAACCAAAGAATATGGGAAATAACCTAAAGAAATGAGTAAATCAAGATAAAATCACCATGCTTTCAGAATGCATAACCAAGAAAAACACCGACTTTGTCACCAATTGGTGCTCTGCACGTCATGACCATGCTGCAGGGCAGTGACCTACAGTGGCCAGAATCGTGGTCCAGATCCCCCCGACTGAGACAAGTACAGCCAAGTAGCAGTGCATTAAGACGGAGCACATTTCTGGTGCTGACATCACAGATGGTGAGAGGAGTTTTGAATTCCTCTTACTTCAGTTCAGTTCAGTTAAGTCGCTCAGTCGTTTCCAACTCTTTGCGACCTCAAGAATCGCAGCACGCCAGGCCTCCCTGTCCATCACCATCTCCCGGAGTTCCCTCAGACTCACGTCCATCGAGTCCGTGATGCCATCCAGCCATCTCATCCTCGGTCGTCCCCTTCTCCTCCTGCCCCCAACCCCTTCCAGCATCAGTCTTTTCCAACAAGTCAACTCTTTGCATGAGGTGGCCAAAGTACTGGAGCTTCAGCTTTAGCATCATTCCTTCCAAAGAAATCCCAGGGACGATCTCCTTCAAGAAAGGACTGATTGGATCTCGTTGCAGTCCAAGGGACTCTCAAGAGTCTTCTCCAACACCATAGTTCAAAAGCATCAATTCTTCAGCACTCAGCCTTCCTCACAGTCCAACTCTCACATCCATACATGACCACAGGAAAAACCATAGCCTTGACTAGACGGACCTTAGTCGGCAAAGTAATGTCTCTGCTTTTGAATGTACTTAGAGATGACAAATAGCTGTGGTTTTGATATTAATAGAAATACTGATTGCATTTCAAAAACAGAAGATTCTTTTACTCAACAAGCATATCCTGAGCATTTACTAAATGCACAAATAATAACGCTACACATTCTAGGAGAGCTTACATACCACTTGAAGAGATAAAACCAGCACCATTAAATATTTTTAACAACAAAGGCAGTGATTACCTGAAAAGCGGAACAAAGGGATAGAACTGGAAGGCAGTGAAAATGAGTTGGGAAGTGTAGGCTGGAGCTCCCAAAGCGCCTGACAAGGGAAACTGCTTCACCTTGAAAGCAGCGAGGGTTCCCAGTAAATTTTTCACACCAGTGACAGAAACACTACTCTAAATTGCAGTGAAATATACAAATTCAAATACAAAAAATTATTCAAGCAGGTCAGTATATATAATTTTTTTCTCAAAAGAGCAGTAACAGATACATTAAGGACAAAAAGATAATCACAAGTTATGAAGCATAGTAAATCTGAAGACGATGCGTGTTTACTTAACGAGCACATACAACGTGCCTGGTGCTGTTCTAAGCACTTTACAAATGTTGACTCATATAATCCACATTAACGACCTCAGGACAACTTTTGTCCAAGTTTACATATGAGGAGACTGAAGCACAGAAAAATGAACTAACTTGCCCAAGGTCACATGACTATTAAGCAGTGAATATAGGAAATGAACCCAAGCAGTCATCCATGCAGAAGGCGTGAATGCTGTCACTACGGTCATGTCCAACTCTTTGCGACCTCATGGACTGGGTGGAACCGGCAGGCTGGAATTCTCTAGGTAAGAATACTGGAGTGGGTTGCCCTGCCCACCTCCAGGGGATCTTCCTGACTCAGAGATCAAACCCCAGTGTCTTATCTCTCCGGCACTGGCAGGTCGGTTCTTTACCATTAGTGCTGCCTGGGAAGCCCATACAATCTATCCAGTGTGGCCCAATAGAACAAGTACTTAGGGTGCAGCTAGCATGACTGAGGAACTGAATGGTTTATTTTACTTAATTTTAATTATTAAGCTTAAATAATCCCATATTAGTGGCTAGTGTAGCACGCCAGACAGAGTGTCAGACTCTGTTCTTCATCACACCAGAGCACTGCCTACTGACAAGCAAGAGAGGAACCCTGGCCAGGGAGCTAGTCCACTGCATTCAATTTTCAAAGTTTAAACAATTCAAAGTGAAAGTGAAAGTGAAGTCGCTTTGTCATGTCGGACTCTTTGCAATCCCATGCACTGTAGCCTACCAGGCTTCTCCATCCATGGGGTTTTCCAGGCCAGAATACCTAATAACTGGGCTTCAAGAAGTGACTGTAAAATCCACTCTTTATTCTTGAAATTCTTCACCAAAGTTAAGACAAAGATACACTGGGCTAATGAGCTAAATAAAATGCCCTATCTTTCTTTAAAATAGCATTTAAAACAAAGTTATTAAGCTTACTGCAGCAATGTTTACAACAGCCAAAGCATGGAAGGAACCTAAATGTCTATCAACAGAGGAATGGATAAAGACATGGTACAAAACACAAGGGAATATGACTCAGCCATTAAAAAGAATGAAATAATGCCATTTGCAGCAACAAATTAAGGAAGTCAGAGAAGGAGAAATATCATATGACATTTCACATGTGACTCTAAAAGAAATGATACAAAGGAACTCACAAAACAGAAAGAGACAGAACCAGAGAGTGAACTTATGGTTGCTGGGAGGTGGGGGGGGTAGCGATAGTCTGGGGGTGGTCATGTACACACTGCTGTATTTAAAGTGAATAACTAACAAGGACCTACTGTGTTGCACAGAGAACTCTGTTCAATGTTATATGGCAGCCTGGATAGGAAGGGAATTTGGGGGATAATGGATACACGTATATGTACAGCTGAATCCCCTTCGCTGTTCACTTGAAACTACCACAACATTGTTTGTTAATTAGCTATATCCCCCCCAAAAGTTTAAAAAATAAAAGTAAAACAAGGTTATTAATTAAAATGTGTACACAGGAGTGTATTTCCCTAAAACAAAGTTTTGATAAAACTTTTATCAATTAACTTTGCCCACAAGACACATACAACTGCAACTTCCAATATTACAAATCTAAAGAAGAAATTCACTGCTTAAAGTTTTCTCAGTACAAATGAACCAACACTACAACAGTAACAAATATCACTATATTGACTCAGATAATTGTCCATGGAACCCTATACTCTGTCTCAGATATAAACTCCTTTAAACAAACTATCAGCCATCTAAGTGATCAGAAATGTAGCATCAACAGTAATAATAAAGATAAAAATATCAAAACCAACAAAACTATGACTGGCAGCTTGTTTTGAGCCCTTACTGTGTGCCAGCCGCTGTGCTTCATGTGGCTTATCTCAGGCCTCACAACACTCCTGTGAGATGCATACTATTATCATCCCTGCTTTTCAGATAGAGAATCTGCTGCACAGGGAGGTTAAGTAACTTTCCAGAAGTCACACAGCTAATAAGTGAGTAGCAAATCCAAGACTGAGACCCAGTGTGCCATGTTCTCAACTAGCCTCCCCTGGGCTGCTGTCACTCATGAGCACTTAACCGTGAGAAATCTCTAAGAGCTCTCCATCATTAAGTCAATTACACAACCCAAGTACTGTGTATATGTGTTTGCGTGTGTTTAAAAGAGTAAATGTAGGCAGGCAGGTCTTATAAATTTGATATTTTAATCTAAGAGGCTATCACAAAACACAAAAATGGCATTTAGTAGAATATGAATGTCTGGTCTCTATGAGATCTTAGGGGACAACTCATATAATAGATGGAAAATCCCATGACACAAACACATTTAGCGACTTGCCCAAACTCACACAGTGGTATGACTAGATCATGACTCTTCCGACTCCCAAAACATCAGTGTCCATCCCATCATATTAAAATGACCATATCTACGCTTTAACTTGGGATATATTCTACTCCTTGCTAACACTGACCAACCCCAGCGCTGAACAAAGTACAGTGTTAATAGTGTTTGAAATGCATTTAAAAGATGCAACTTGCTTTTTTACTTTTTTAACCACATTGGATACCACACTAGGGAGGATCGCTTGGACTACAAGTAATAAACCAAAAAGTCTACAGGTAAGTCAAGGCTAACACAAATGCTCACTGGCTTCATTGGTGTCACTGGAGTCCAGACTTTTATGTTTCTCTTCCACCATATTGCTTCTGTCCTCACGGTCACATTATGGCTGCTGTAGCTCCAGGAATTACATTCCCATAACAGGTGGAAAGAAAGATGTAACAAGGAAGCAGAGGTGACAACTGTCTCAGAGAGCAAAACTTTTCCAGAAGTCTCCAGCAGGCTTTAGCTTAAATCTCAGTAAACAGTTTATCTGCTGGCTTGTCTTCTAACTGAGCACAACCTCACTACAAACAAAATCAAGACCCTACTGTTAGTAAAGACTTAAGGGAGACTGGGTGGACAGTGTCTGCCACAACCAGCTGTTTCTCAGCCTCTCATAAAATAATTATCACGGCATCTTCTTTCTTGATCATAAGCATAAAACTCTCCATGAGTCAGAGAACTTCACAGAAATAAAGCACAGTAGATGCTATGACTTCAATTTCTCAAAACAGTCAACATGTAGCAAAATATGAATATGGTTTAAACATAAGCCGAAGATAAAATAAGAGGAAAAAAGCAACAAATAAACATACATAAGCTGAAAACCTACAGCAATACGTCAACCGTGAACTTCCTGATGTTCAAGCTGGTTTTAGAAAAGGCAGAGGAACCAGAGATCAAATTGCCAACATCCGCTGGATCATGGAAAAAGCAAGAGAGTTCCAGAAAAACATCTATTTCTGCCTTATTGACTATGCCAAAGCCTTTGACTGTGTGGACCACAATCAACTGTGGAAAATTCTGAAAGAGATGGGAATACCAGACCACCTGACCTGAGAAATCTGTATGCAGGTCAGGAAGCAACTGTTAAAACTGGACATGGAACAACAGACTGGTTCCAAATAGGAAAAGGAGTGCGTCGAGGTTGTATATTGTCACCCTGCTTTTTTAACTTCTATGCAGAGTACATCATGAGAAACACTGGGCTGGAAGAAACACAAGCTGGAATCAAGATTGCCAGGAGAAATATCAATCACCTCAGATATGCAAATGACACCACCCTTATGGAAGAAAGTGAAGAGGAACTGAAAAGCCTCTTGATGAAAGTGAAAGAGGAGAGTGAAAAAGTTGGCTTAAAGCTCAACATCCAGAAAACGAAGATCATGGCATCTGGTCCCATCACTTCATGGGAAATAGATGGGGAAACAGTGTCAGACTTTATTTTTCTGGGCTCCAAAATCACTGTAGATGGTGATTGGAGCCATGAATTAAAAGACGCTTACTCCTTGGAAGAAAAGTTACGACCAACCTAGATAGCATATTCCAAAGCAGAGGCATTACTTTGCTGACTAAGGTCCATCTAGGTATGGTTTTTCCTGTGGTCATGTATGGATGTGAGAGTTGGACTGTGAAGAAGGCTGAGTGGCAAAGAATTGATGCCTTTGAACTATGGTGTTGGAGAAGACTCTTGAGAGTCCCTTGGACAGCAAGGAGATCCAACCAGTCCATTCTGAAGGAGATCACTCCTGGGATTTCTTTGGAAAGAATGATGCTAAAGCTGAAACTCCAGTACTTTGGCTACCTCATGAGAAGACTTGACTCACTGGAAAAGACTCTGATGCTGGGAGGGATTGGGGGCAGGAGGAGAAGGGATGACAGAGGATGAGATGGCTGGATGGTATCACTGACTCGATGGACCTGAGTTTCAGTGAACTCCGGGAGTTGGTGATGGACAGGGAGGCCTGGAGTGCTGCGATTCATGGGGTCGCAAAGAGTCGGACACGACTGAGCGAATGAACTGAAACTGAACTGAAGCTGAAAACCATTACCTACCAAACCATTACAAAATACCTTAAGGGAAAAATCACACATTTCTCTGTCCATTGCCATGTTATTAGCTATAATATTTCACTTAATATTTCTAATGATCAGTTTATGACAATCTCAACTATCTAAAACACAGCTAAAAATCAGTATGGAAACTAAAATGTTCAGTAGGCCAAAACACTGTTCCAATTAACATTTACTGGTCGATTCAATAAATAAAATCATAAGGTACAGTAGAATTTGAAAGATCTAGTAATAGAGGCAAAAGTAAAATGCTACGAGATTACAAAGAAAGAAATCATTAATTTTGACACAGAAAGACAAGAGAAGAAAAAATCAGGGAGCACTTCCCGGTGAGGGTTTCCTTTGAGCCTTGGAGGCTGATCTGATAAGGACTGCAAGTCGCTGGAGAAGAAAGGGAAGGACTTCCCATCCTGATGGAGCAGCACATCTGGACAACAGCAAGCATTCTGGCACTGCTGGCACAGAGGGTGCATGGAGAGAGCTAGTGATCATCACAGCTAGAAATACAGGTTAAGTCCCAACTTTAGGTGCTATGGCAAATTCACAAAATGAGCTCAGACAACAATGGGAGGATGGAATACGAGCTCAATGGCCAAATACACCTGACCAGTTTTCTCACTTTCTTCCACTGTCACCTTGGGAATATTTCCAAACTTTTTCACAGGGGATAGAAGCTCATGTTTGGCACTGAGCTCTCCTCCACTATTTATTTCGCTTGAGATGCCTATTCTCTTTCCCCTCCCCTGCAAGCTTTTATGCATCCTTTGCTCAGTTCAGTTGCTCAGTTGTGTTCAGCTCTTTGCAACCCTATGGACTGCAGCACGCCAGGCTTCCCTGTCCATCACCAACTCCCAGAGCTTGCTCAAAACTCACATCCAAAAAGTCGGTGATGCCATCCAACCATCTCATCCTCTGTCATCTCCTTCTCCTCCTGTCTTCAATTTTCCCAGCATCAGGGTCTTTTCCAATAAATCAGTTCTTCATATCAGGTGGCCAAAGTATTGGAGCTTCAGCATCAGTCCTTCCAATGAATATTCAGGACTGATTTCCTTTAGGATTGACTGGTTTGATCTCCCTGCAGTCCAAGGGACTCTCAAGAGTCTTCTCCAGCACCACAGTTCAAAAGCATCAACTCTTCGGTGCTCGGCTTTCTTTATGTTCCAACTCTCATCTCCATACGCGATGTGAGAAAAACCACAGCTCCTGGAAAAACCATAGCTTTGACTACGTGGACCTTTGTCAGCAAAGCAATGTCTCTGTTTTTTAATATGCTGTCTAAGTTTGTCATAGTTTTTCTTCCAAGGAGGAAGTATCTTTTAATTTCATGCCTGCAGTCACCATCTGCAGTGATTTTGGAGCCCAAGAAAATAAAGTCTCTCACTGTTTTCATTGTTTCCCCATCTTATTTGCCATGAAATGATGGGACCAGACGCCATGATCTTAGTTTTTTGAATGTTGAGTTTTATGCCAACTTTTTCACTCTCCTCTTTTACTTTCATCAAGAGGCTCATTAGTTCTTTGCTTTCTGCCATAAGGGTGGTGTCATCTGCATATCTGAGGTTATTGATATTTCTCCCAGCAGTCCTGATTCCAGCTTATGAGTTATCCAGCCAGGCATTTCCCATGATGTTCACTGCATACAAGTTAAATAAACAGGGTGACAATATACAGCCTTGACATACTCCTTTCCAGATTTGGAACTAGTCTGTTTTTTCATGTCTGGTTCTAACTGTCACTTCTTGACCTGGATGAAGATTTCTCAGGAGGCAGGTAAGGGGGTCTGGTATTCCCATCTCTTGAAGAATGTTCCACAGTTTGTTGTGATCCACACAGTCAAAGGCTTTGACATAGTCAATAAAGCAGAAGTAGATGTTTTTCTGGAAACATCCTTTGCTACTTAGCTCAAATAAGAGTATCTGTCACTTTACCAAAGAGTTTAATCCCTTTACTCTCGTAATTACCAAAGCAGGGCCAGTTCCCCTCTGGGGTGCCCATGACGTCTCATCTATTACAATACCCCTCATAGTATTGTAATCACTGTCTTTCATCTCTTACTAACCGCACATGAATTCCTAGAGTTTACAAATCGGAGGAAGCTACTTTAATCATCTGGAGGAGAGGTGCTAAGGCATGAAAGTGAGAATGAAAAGATTAAGACAGAAGCAAAAGCTTATATGTTTTACTAGCAGGAGAGATTTTCAGGGCTTCACTCTCAATCTATAGATTTTAAGAGTAATTTGGATAAACATGGTCATCTGGTTTTGTTAACTACAAAAAAATTTTTTGATAAGAAACTTGAATCATTAAGAAAAGATATATATTCAGCATACTTCTGTTTAGCCAGAAGATATATATTTAATATTCTCAAAATATTTTTGTTCAAATAAACATGATGCCTTTAAAGGATAAAGCCAGGCTCCTTACTAATACACAGTTTCAGTGACTACATTCGTGCCTGATGTACATCTGAAGAGGTTGTAGGGTTAGACCTCCAGTCTACGCTATGACATGGTTCCTTCCCAATCTAGTCAAGATGGGCCCTGCAGATGCAGGCTAACCAGGTCATTCCAAAGGAAACTGATAGCTTATCTTTCCATTTAGCATAGCATCACTTATCCCATTCCCTTCCCTGTCCACAAAACTAAACTGCTTGAATCCTGCCCAATAGGACCTCATGGCAAAACAAACAACTCACAATACTGCCCTGACTATACAAGAACCTGTCAACTAGGCTGTACAAACAAACATATATTCTTCCATTCATTCCTCACTCAGTAAACAGTTGGGATCTACTCTGTCCCAAGTATGGGCAGGGATCATATCTTACTTTGTATCCCCAGTGATTGATTAGCAAAGTGTATTCCAAATAGTGGACACCTGACAAAGGAGAATAAATGAGAGAATGACAAACAAATGAATACATACACATGCATATCTGAGCCTCCTTCCCTTAAAGCAAAGATACTTTCCTGAAGACCAGCTGTCTTTCGCCTAGTCTTCCAAGGCTATACTACAAAACATCCTTTTCTATCCACTTCAATTATTGTACAAATGTCAGTCACTTCCAGCAGTTCCCCCAGCATCATTAGAATAGATTGTGGATCAATGAGAATTATCCTTCAGATAGTACTACCACCAGTTCTCTCCCTTTCTTATAGTGCTAACTGCTGCAAAATCCAAATCCCTGAAAGAATATTAGCATGAATAAGCACTGCACTTCACTAAATTTTGGTAGACTGGGATACTTGATTAGCTTTTCTACTAAGTAACAAAGCAGTGATTTGGCAAATATTCTGAAAAATTTGAGAGAAAATATTCATGAATATTCTGTAATTTCTCTCCTCCAAAGTAATTCTTAGCCGTACCTTTGGGTCTTATTTAAAACATTTTAAGTTTGTTTACTGGCTCATATCAAGGAAAACTAATTGATGAAAACTTCTCAAAGCATCTATCATAATTATTTCATCCCCAATTTTGATACTTCTCACAAATCAATTTTCCCATAGTATTTACTATTAATGTGAACACAATACTTTGAAATGTTGCAATCCCTGTAGCCATCCAAGTTCATGCTACCTGTTAAATGAGTTTAAAACTCTCTTCCAATGAGTCATTATTTTATATTTGTCTGTAGGACTTGACGTTTCTCAAGCAGTTGCCAATATTAAAAATTGGTAAAATACAACATTACTTTGCAAAAAGATAAAACTAACAGTAAACATATTAGCTAAATGATTAAAAACACCATTAGAACAGTTTTGACAAAAACAAGCTTCTAAGAAAAATGTCTAAATATATAAGCTGCTTCATGGAAAATTCTATCTGAAAATATAGGTGAAAAAAATCTGAAAGCAAAAACCATTCTTGTACTTTAGTATTTAGTATCTTTTTCCTATATTCATATGGTATTTCCTGTCAATATGATAACATTATTTATAAGTATATGTATGTGCACATTATGAAAGGCAAGAATAATATTATTATTCTTTCCCCACATATATCCCAAGTAACAATGATTGTGCCTGAAAATATATAAACTAGAAGAAACTAGTTATTAAAAAAAAATTCTGTCTGTAAAGGTCAAACTGTATGAATCTGACATTTTCAAACAGATTGGGATTTAATTGATTTACATTCTCCTGAAATAGTAAAAGCAACAAGCTTTTTTAAAAATGCCCAATTGTTAGAATTCTGCTATTCAGAGATAAAAGAACAATCTTCTGTTTCAGAAGTGAAGGATAAAACAGGAGGTAAATAACTGTGAAGCATCCTAGATAATACTATCACATTTTCATAATGAAAAGAGTTTCCTTGATTTGTAAGATCATTTTTGTCCATTTAAATACCTCATTCTTTCATGAAATGAGGACAAGAAAATTTCTATAGTTGCTTTCAGCTGTAATATTCTGTATATTACTAATTAAATTATATGTTATAATATTATCTAATATCATCACCCTCAATCCTTTTACATAGAACTTGTAGGAATCTCATAAACTTAACTTTAAATACAGATCATATCAATAAAAACAGAATGATATATCCTTCATATGAAAAAGCTGACATATAAATTTATCAACTGGCTGATTTTAAGCTCTAGATAAAATTAAATTGCCAGTATTACAAACTTCGCTGAAGGCTATATTTTTAAATTAATTCCTGTCATCTTAGAGATTAACTAGACTATTTCAAATGTTAAAAATCAAAATATAGAAGTATTAATACTTCTTCAAAGATCTATCTGCATTAGTTTAAGATCCATAAGTCAGGCATGCAATTAAAAAGATTTTGAAAATGTATTCCAGCTTATCTTAAACTGTCACAGACTATAAATATTGGACTATTTTAACAGAATTAAGCATATATCATAAACAGAAAAAAGCAACTATTCACTGAAAAAGGCAGTAAGATCTACCTTTCACTGCCTAAATTCATATATATTACTACTATTTAATCACTTATTCACACAAATAAGAACCAAGCAGTCCTTCTGCTCTGCTATAGGTGGAATTCAAGCTTGTTCTCTTCTGATTTCTGCCATGAACATTAGATTTTAAAATTAGAAGAAGATTATATAAATTACTCTTCTCACCCCCAAAATAAATATTGCGAGAGGATCCAGACAGCAGGAAAGTACGGCTGCAATGGCTATGTCACAACCTCTCCTCTCCAGGCCTCATAATAAACTGATATGCATCTCCTTTGTGATTTCAAAATAGTAATAATGAGGTGCATTAACAATTATGCCATTACCTGATCCTCTTCAGATACCGAAATACATCAGAAGAGCAAAAGCATACAGTCTAACTCAAACTCCTCTTTGATAGCTGCTCCTTAAGTCGGTATCTGTGAAATCTCTAAGTGCCTTAAAGTGCTCTGACTGTGCATCCTGCTGCGGCTCCTACCTTCCTTCGCTCTGGCTGCTCTCTGCCTGGATGGTGTCACCAGCTCCTTTACAATCTGCAAGGCTTGAATCATTGCTAGTGAACAAGCCCGAGGCTCCAGCTGCGCCCCCAGGAATCCGACAGGTCTCACCAGCGCGAGCTCACTGCACCTCTGCTTTCAGGAAGCTCAGTATGGGCACAGTTCAGCTCCAGAGGAATACATGCTCTGCTTAGCTCTCCCTGAAGGCTCTGACGCAGTTAGTAAGATACAGGAGTGGATGGGCTGCATCTCCTTGAAATGAAGGCTTCAAAGTGATTTTTTGCCACATGTGAAAACCACCGTCCTCAGAGTCCAAAATGTATAACTTTGCACAGCATTAACAAGTTATATACAAAACAAAATGTAAGTAATCTGTGAAGCACTGAGCACAGTGAAAACATTTTCTGACAAAAGTCACGACAGGAAAAATAAAGTGCTACGCTCTAAATCCTCTCACATTGTGGATCACAGATGCTGTGTGCAAGTTTGAAAAAACACACTCAGAAGCAGTCAACCAAAATACCCTGCACTGTCAAAGCCCTGATATTTTTTTTCAATATTCTCAAAAATCTCTTATTTGAAATACAGAAAATAAAATGTGGATAAAAATACAACTCTATCTTGCTAACTCCAGGCTTTCAGATCTGCATAGAAGATATGGTACCTCAAAAAATACCCTAAGAACCTGCTGCCCTCCCCCTCACACAGGCCCCACTGACAGTCTAGCCCCTGCAGCGAGGTCTTGGTCCCACTGCACACTAGAAACCCCCAGAAAGATTATAGATTCACTGGTTTCACCGTCTGAGGTGTGGGCCAGAGAACAGCAAATCAAGTGTAACTGCGGTTTCTGCCATATGATTTTTAACGGCCAAGCTGCAACTGTGCTCAATCAACATTTGACACTTCTGTCACATGTTTCATTCATCACACAGCAGCCTTTGCACAGTAAACCTACAGAGCTGATTAGAAGAGGAAAACAAGCTTCAGGTTAATACGGTCAAACGTTGCATTTACTGAAGTGACTCTTCACCAGCAGTGCGTTCCTCCTACTGTACTGTCGACTGTCCTAGTTGTCCTTCCTTCCCATTTACTGATATTCTTGCTGCTGCTGAGTCGTTTCAGTCGTGTCCGACTCTGTGCAACCCCATAGACGGCAGCCCACCAGGCTCCCCTGTCCCTGGGATTCTCCAGGCAAGAACACTGGAGTGGGTTGCCATTTCCTTCTCCAATGCATGAAAGTGTTTAAAAGTGAAAGTGAAGTCGCTCAGTTGTGTCCGACCCTCAGCGACCCCATGGACTGCAGCCCACCAGGCTCTTCCGTCCATGGGATTTTCCAGGCAAGAGTACTGGAGTGGGGTGCCATATTCTTCATGTATCATAAAATAATAGACCCTGGAGCAATCAAAGGCAGTTTCCTTTACCTCCACATAGTTAAAGGCTTGCTTGTTAACCTTCCCATTTTCCAACTGGACAACTGAGGTACCTGGTGAATCAACCATGGCTGGAAGTATAACACAGGCTCCAACCCGAAGGCGTCTGCCTGCCATGGCACCAAGCCTCTTGTGAAAAAATGTACAGTTGCGAAATTCAGGATAAAACTGTCAGCGCTTCAGAGAAGTGCTAGAATGTGTGCATATGCACTCGCCCATAATGTATTCTTGATATAGGTGTTAACGAAAGATGTGTGTGCTCAGTCGTGTCCGACTCGGCGACCCCACAGACCACAGGCCAGCCAGGCTCCTCTGTCCATGGTATTTCCCAGGCAAGAATACTGGGGTGAGTAGCCATTCCCTTAGGGGGTCTTCCTGACCCAGGGATAGAACCCGAGTCTCTTGTGTCTCCTGCATTGGCAAGCGGATTCTTTACCACTGTGCCACCTGGGAAGCCCACAAGTGCTACAAAACCCATGGTCGTGAGAAAATACTGGCAAATGGAGGACAAAACCCAGCAGTTATCCTATCTATTAAACAGCCTGTCTGTACTCGCAAACCAAATCAAGATAAGAGTTCAAATGGGTCAAAGATCAAATTCTAAACCTCAAATCAAAACTGCGCTTTTCAGTGCATCCCTTTGAAGACCTGAAACAGGCAAATCAACATTTGGGTCAAACCCTTCAAAAGTTCCCCTCATTCTTTCCATCCCTTGTCCCGTTTCCTAGGGCAGTTCTGAACATGAAGTCGTAGTAGTAGCAGTCACTCCGTCGTGTCCGAGTCTTTGTGACCCTATGGACGGTAGCCCACCAGACTCCTCTATCCATGGAATTCTCCAGGCAAGAATACTTGAGTGGGTTGCCATTTCCTGCTCCAGGAGATCTTCCAGACCCAAGGATCGAACCTGGGTCGCCTGCATTTCACGAAGATTCTCTACCGTCTGAGCTACCAGGGAAGCCTGAGCATGAAACAGGTGTTAAATATCTACTGGCCTTATTTTCCAGTCCTTTGCAAGTCCAGCTCCTGAGAAAGTACTCCCATTTTCCTAGGAGAGAAAGGATGTTTGTGAAAAGTACTTTCTGGTAGCTTTGCTTTCTCTTTCCATCATATAGGACATCATCCTCTCAGTCAACTCTGTTCTCCATATCTGACCAGTGAAGAGAAAATCATCTGTATTTGTGTTTCCATAAATGGTGATCATCATCACTCCCTGTCCTCACTGATATCAGTATTGATTTTGTAAATGAAAATCATACAACAATCAGTTTGAACACACTGGTTCACCACTGTCAACTTTTGCCAAGCCACAGTTTTTTCTTGTTTCTCTCTCGCTTCTCATGTTTTTATCACACACTGCATCACTTAAAATATCTGTACATATATTCTAATATAGGGAGCTGAGCTGTACTCTAAAATACCAATATCACAGAATACAATGACAGACTGAGGAACACTTACAGATTAGAGGAAGAATGAAGAGTTGGGATAATTAAATGGAACGCATGATTCCAGACCAGATACTAGACCAGGAAGGGATGAAGGAAAATACATGACATTTTGAGACAGCTGGCAAAATCTGAATACAATCTATAGATTATCAGTGTTAATCTCCTGACTATGACCACTCCAGGGCAGTTACGTAACAGAATATCTTGGATGTTAGGAAATATACCCTGAAGTACTTAAGGGTAAATACATTCATTTACTCTCTAACTGGAGAAGGCAATGGCACCCCACTCCAGTACTCTTGCCTGGAAACTCCCATGGACGGAGGAGCCTGGTGGGCTGCAGTCCATGGAGTCGCTAAGAGTCGGATACGACTGAGCGACTTCACTTTCACACATTGGAGAAGGCAATGGCAACCCACTCCAGTGTTCTTGCCTAGAGAATCCCAGGGATGGGGGAGCCTGGTGGTCTGCCGTCTATGGGGTCGCACAGAGTCAGACACGACTGAAGCGACTTAGCAGCAGCAGCACTCTCTAACTGGTCAAAAAGTTATTTATTAGAATGAGGAAGTAAATGAGATAAAATGGTAACATTTGGGAAATCCAAATGAGAGAATATATGAGAATTGTTACTCTTGTAACATTTTCCAAAGACTAAAACTATTTCAAAATAGTTAAGATTCTGACTACGTATCACAATACATGTATTCTTTGTTTAAGAAAGATAAGTATGTACTCATGTTTCTATGGGCTTCCCTGGTGGCTCAGATGGTAAAGCGTCTGCCTGCAACGCGGGAGATCTGGGTTCGATTCCTGGGTCGGGAAGGTCCCCTGGAGAAGGAAATGGCAATCCACTGCAGCACTCTTGCCTGGAAAATCCATAGACGGAGGAGCCTGATAGGCTACACCCCATGGGTGGCAAAGAGTCGGACACGATGGAGCGACTTCACTTCATGCTTATAATATGTTTAAATCAGTAATTTAAAACGAGATAAATAATGTAAAAAGAATTATACATTTGTATATATGCAGTGTCTCAGTTAACTCTGTATATGTATATACATGTTTACATATATACAGGTGCATGTGTCTGTACACGCTAGGTTGCTCCAGTCATGTCCAACTCTTTGCGACCCTATGGACTAAAGCCCACCAGGCTCCTCTGTCCATGGGATTCTCCAGGCAAGAATACTGGAGTGGGTTGCCATGCCCTTGTCCAGGGGATCTTCCTGACGCACGGATCAAATCTGTGTCTCTTATGTCTCCTGCATTGGCGCCACTGGGAATACATACATGGGCAATTTCATATTTGCCTTCTTCACCCCAGAAATCATTCTGAACCCTCCTGGATCACAAATTTTCAAGGCCCACAAACCTCTGGGCTAACTCTGGCACAGGTAGTCTTAAAAGAATTAGTTTTGCCACTAAAGCTAATCTGGAGGAGACGCCTTCAGCAGAGTGGTCCTCCACTCTGATGTCCTTTACATCAGGAAGGATGTCTCCTTCCTCCCATCTTAAGGAAAAGGCCAACCGTCACCCATCTTACTATGGCGTAGAGCCCCAAAGAGTAAAACGTGGGAGGTGGGGACAAAGAAAATTCAACAGCTCCTCTGATCAAGACACAGGTAACATAAGCCCATTCAATAAAATTTTAGTTTATAGTGAATAATTATCAAAATTTATCATGTTTGTTGTTTCAACCAACTGCATTAGAATAAAACTCTGGGAGGAAAGTGGAATGAATGTATATTTCGGGGGCGGGGAAGGATAGTACCTAGAATCTCTAGCAACCAAGGAATAGCCTGTCAATTTTTTTAGATGGATGGAATTGGGTATCAGACCACTGTGATATTTAAACCCTGCTGGATAAACTTACAAGGGAATCTAACAGTTTTCAACTACTTAATATGTTTCTTTATTGGCCCTCTAGCACAAAGAATTGGTTTACTCACAGTCTTTAGCTCTAATCATTGGTTCATGCTTAGCCCAGTTTTATTTATTCACTTAATGCCACAAAGCAACCATCAAAACAAAAACTAGGACCTTAATAATCTACATGTAACCTGTGGTCCCTCCAACCACCAATTCATTACCCCCTGCTTTCAACTTAAAGTAAGAATCATCCTGAATCCAGTAGCTATCATTCCACTGGTTTCCTTAATATGTTATTACACACATACACAAAACCCTAATGTTCCTATTTGGTTGCTCTGAACCTCATAAAAAGGGCATCATATTTTATGTGATGTTTTGGGAATTAGATATTTTTTCCTTAAAGTTAATTCTATTACATTCTAGACCAGTGAATCTCAATCTTCAATACTTACTGCAATTACCTGGGAAATTTTTTCAAGTATGATGTCTAGGCCCAGCCACAGGGATTTTGACTTCACTATCCTGGGGTGCAGCCTGGGCACCATAAACATTAACAGCTCCCCCAAATGATAACATTCAGGCAAGATTCTAGAAGAATGACACAGGAAAAGCTAACTATATGTGAATAATTAAACATGCAAAGTACAAAATGTCATGAATACCCTATTACCATTTTTTATACATACATGAGGGAAGAGAGAGAGTTGGATGTATGAAGAAAAATATCAAAATGATACCAATGATTTTTCCTCTAGTGGCATTATAAATAAATTTTTAGTCTTCTTTTGCTAGATTTTTCCACAGAGAACACATTTTACTACTTTTTTTTTAAGGAATTATAGTTTTTTTTTTTTTTAATAATCTGCATCATCTCACCAAGAGAGAGATATATATAGAAAACAAGGAAAAGAGGAAAAGAGGCTCAACATCTGGTCATTAGAGAATTTCAAATTAAGACAACGAGATATCAATACACATCTATCAGAATGGCTAAACTCCAACACTCTGACAACATCAGAGTGCTGATGATCAAATGCTGGCAAGGATGTGGAGCAACAAGAACTCTCATAAACTGCTGATGGGAATGCAAAATAGTATAGTCCCTTTGGAAGATGATTTGGCAGTTTCTCGCAAGACTAAATATGCTAATATACTATGCTAATATGATCTACCAATTGTGCTCCTTAGTATCTACCCAAATGAGTTGAATACTTATATTCACATAAAAACCTTTATATTTATAATTGCCAAACACCTAGAAGCAACCAAAACATTCTTCAGTGGGTGAATTCTGAATAAACAAACTGTGATACATCCAGGCAATGGAATATTATTCAGCAATAAAAGGAAATGAGCTATCAAGCACAACAAGACATAGAGGAATCTTCAACGCATATTGTTAAGTCGAAGAAGTCAATCTGAAATAAGCTACACAGTACATGATTCCAACCGTTTGACATTCTGGGAAAGGCAAAAAAACTACAGAGACAATACAATGATCAGCAGTTGCCAAGAACTTGGGAAGAAGGAAAAAAGAATCAATATGTGGATTTTTAGGGCAGTGCAACTACTCTGTATATTACTGTCATGACAGAAACATGTCAAGACTCAGAGCAAATGACTCAAAGAGGGAACCCTAAAGTAAACTATGGACTTTAGTTAACAATATTGCTCCAATATTGGCTCATCAATTGCAGTAAATGTACCACACTGGTGTAAGATGTTAGCATCAGCAGTATAATAGAACTCTTGGTACTTTCCACTCAAATTTTCTGTAAGCCTAAAGCTTTTCTGGGAAAAAAAAAAAACTCTTTATAAAAAATTACAAAGGAATTAATCTATGTTTAATATATACTTAACCTGCATAACACTCTTCAGACTTTAATGCAAAGATAAATCCAAAGAGTACAGAGTTTAACAGAAGAGAGAGTGCTTAACACAAAAATCTGAACTGCCTACATACATGAGAGACCCACGTGGCCTGGAGGACAAGGCATATTATAATTGCCCTTGAGATGGGCTGCCTGCAAACACTTGTAAGCTACTTCTTTTTTAACAGAAAAACTCTTACTTCAATCTTGGATCCTACATTTGAAGTTTTGTAGGCCCAGACCTCCAAAACCACTAACTTTTGGCCAAGCCCCAACACCGCTGATTTACTTTTCCTTCCCATCACTTCTAAATCCAGCCTCTCCAGAGCAGAACCAAGGGAGAAAACCCATGAGCAAATGAGAAAGATGAGAGAGAGAGAGAAACCCAGTAGGCTGAAGAGACAGCACTCTCCATTCTATGTGCCATTTCCCTTTCTCCAAAGGAGAATACAAGGCAAAAATCAACTTCTTTCAGATGAAAAGGGATCACAAACAGGAACTGTGTAACAAATGATGTAAAGAAAAAACAGTCAGGCAGAGGAAACTAATCCTTTCCCACCATATCTCGTTCAACAACAACAAAAAAGAAACAGGAAGAGAGAAAGAATAAGATTGAATTTGATCTCATTTGTATATTCTTTCTCACATTCACTTAAAACCATGAACAAGTTCACTGAAGCATCTTTCTTGGCCTTAAGTGAAAAGAAATACAAGAGAATCCATATATTCTAAAGCAGAATTATACTACTATCCATAACAAATAGTGTTACAGATACTTCAAACCAACTCCTTAGAATCTTAAAGAACTACGAACACTAATTTAACAACGTCTCTGCTTTTTCAATTTGCATCTTTAATAGTTTTTATTTCAAAAAGAATACATGCTTATTGTAGAAAAAAATTATCCAAAAATAAGTCAAAAGAAAATCTTTCTCAGGCCCACTATATAGAGATAAGCACTGCTAACAACCTTTTAGACTTTTCATGTACTTTCTGCTTGCTGATTTAACAAAAATGAGGTAACAGTATGCATACTCTTTTGGAACTAATTTGTATTTTCACATTTCTAAATATTTCATCAACATCTTTTTCATAAAATAAACACAGACAAGGCTATTTGCTCTGTGCTCTGTCCACAAAATTTTTGATCAAAAGAATAACAGCCCACCATCTTTTCATTCTTGGCAAAGATTCAGATTCTTTTCTACCCAATTTTCAGAAAACTTCTTTGGTTTTCCTGGAAATATATTTCAGAATTAAACTACTGTCATTCTTTTTTCACAACATGTAGATAAATGAGAAGAAAAAATGTGAGAGGCTACCCTTCTCATGACAAAAATAATCTGGAATTATTCAAGATGTCAGTCAGCCTGCAGATAGAAAAACACTACTGAATATTAAGCTATAAACCCACCTCTGACTGGTCTCCTCTTGGGTTAATAAACCAGTTAATATACTTCACGTTGTCATTCTACCTTAAGGATATAATCACTTTGCTCTAGAATTTTGAAAATCAATCTCTACAAACTCATTAATATAAAATACAATATACATTGTTTATAAAAAATAAAAGTTGCACATTCTTTCTATACCTAAAACTATACTATTTTCTGTCCAGTGTCCCTAACAATTCATAATGAGCATTTAAAAGTTAACATTGCCAAAAGCTCCTATCTTGACAGATTTTCTTCATAGGTATAAAGGTAAATGTCCTGAAACTGCAGGATGTGGAAGGAGCCACAGAACACGTGTTTATGGATGATAACATTATCCTTCTTTTACATAATCTCTAAGAATATTAGATATAGTAACTGCTTATGAATGAAGTACCTGTATGAATGTAATCAAGCTAGCAATTCTTTCAAAACTAGTTTTAAAAAATATTTTACCAAAGGGCAATCCATTTTACTTATAAAAAGCAACCAAGAAACTTTTCAACTCTGTAGCTCAGTGGAAACTGTCATAAATATGCACAAAATATGCTTTACAAACAAGGGAAATACAGACATATTATCCCAATATAACTTCACAAATTCTTAATGTACTGTCTGTATGCCATAAGTGCATCTTAAAGGCAATAAAATCTTATTAATCCATACAAAATATTAAGCACTTAGTACGTATGCACAACACCTAGCAGGCATCGAGTAGATAACGACATCAGCTGCTGGATATTACAGGGGTGATCAACCTTCCACCCTTCCTTTCTTCCAAGAGAAACTGGCATTAAGTAATTATACTATTAATTATTGAATGACAACTGAATTGACTACTGTGACTAATTACTAGATGACTGAGCATGTGTCCTCAAGCGGAAAAAGTGTGAATTAAAGGCCATACCTCGTACATTATAACTGAACATATTCCAATTTCTGAGTTACCACATATCAAATTTTTAAAGTAAGCTTCCTTCTGTGCAGAAATGCCCTCTCTTCTGACTTTCCCAAGCTACATATAGATGAATGCAGATATGGAAAGAAAAGAGGCTTGCTAGTCATAATAAGGAAACTTAAATATGACTTTATTTTCAAAATCAAGAATTCAAAGAAAACACAACATCCAGGCAGTCTGACTACTCCAGATACTAACAAAACTATAACATAACATTAGTAGTTTTAAAAAATTCGTTACCATTAAGAAAACACATATAAAAAAATCATTTACGTCTATGTTTATCCCTTAAAACAAAACTCAATTTAGAATAAACCATAATTCATCACACTTAGCATCAAATATTCATACGTGGATATACATATATATAACACACAAGTATGAAGACATAGGTATTTCTAGAGAGTTCACAAAAGTGCTTGTGTATATAAACACAGCAGGGAAGGGACTGCTGTGTTTATATACACAAGCACTTCCAACATTCAAAAAGATCTTTCCCGTTTCCTCAATGTAAAATCTGTAATCACCATAGCACATTAACCACCAAGTAGAGTCCCTGACAGAACAATACATTAAGCAAAACTGATCCTATCATTCTCTGCTCATCCTCTTTCTGAAACGTTCTTGCTCTGCCTTTTCTGTGTACTGTGAGTTCTTTCTCCTCTGCTCACCGCAAAATGATGCAGGACCCAAAAGAAACAAATAAAGCTCCAATAAACATACAAAAACTGTACTGTTCCATAATAAATTTTTGGACACAAAAGCATTATCCAACTTTAAAAATCTGTGATTTTTCAGGAAGAATTCTGGAAGACTATTTTAGAAGGATATGATACAACAGGAAGTGTAAATAGTGAGCACATGAAGAAAGATATCCTAACCATGATGCACCACCTCAACACCGTTAGGATGGCTGCTGCCCAAAAAACAGAAAATGACGAGTGTTGGCAAGGATGTGGAGAAACGGAATTCCCGTACAATTCAAAATGGTTGTGGCCACTATGAAAAACAGTATGGCAATTTCTAAAAAAATTAAACATAGAATTGCCATATTATACATCAATTCCATTTCTGGGTATGTACTCAACAGGAAGCAGGATCTCAGAGGGATATTTGTATACCTAGGTTCACAACAGTGTTGTTATTCACAGAAACCAAAAGGTGGAAGCAAACCAAGTATCCACCAGCAGATGAACAGATAAAATGTAAGCCATACAGTGGGATATTATTCAGCCTTAAAAAGTAACGAAATTCTGATACATGCTACAGCAAGGATGAACTTTGAGGACAGTATGCTAATCAAAATAAGCCAGTCACAAAAAGACAAATACTATTTACTCCCTCATACAAGAGGTACCCAGAGCAGTCAGATTCCTAGAGACAGAAAGTACAATGGTGGTTGCTAAAGGATTGGAGGAGGGGAACATGAAGCTGTTTAATGAATACAGAGTTTTAGTTTTGCAAGACACAGAGTTCTGGAGATTGGTTGCACTATAATGTGACTATACTCAACACTATGCTAGCAAAGTAATGCTCAAAATTCTCCAAGCTAGGCTTCAATAGTACATGAATCAAGAAATTCCAGATGTTCAATCTGGATTTAGAAAAGGCAGAGGAACCAGAGATCAAATCGCCAACATCCACTGGATCATCGAAAAATCAAGAGTTCCAGAAAAACATCTACTTCTGCTTTATTGACTACGCCAAAGCCTTTGGCTATGTGGATTACAACAAACTGGAAAATTCTTAAAGAGATGGGAATACCAGACCAACTTACCTGCCTCTTGAGAAAGCTGTATGCAGGTAGAACATGGAACAACGGACTGGTTCAAAATTGAGAAAGGAGTATGTCAAGGCTGCATATTGTCATCCTACTTATTTAATTTATAGGCAGAGTATATCATGCAAAATGCAGGGCTGGATGAAGCACAACCTGGAATCAAGACGGCCAGATACTGAAGAAATATCAATAACCTCAGATATGCAGATGATACCACCCTTATAGCAGAAAGCAAAGAAGAACTAAAGAGCCTCTTGATGAAGGCAAACGGAGAGAGTGAAAAAGCTGGCTTAAAACTCAACATTCCAAAAACAAAGATCATGGCATCCCGTCCCATCACTTCATGGCAAATAGATGGAGAAACAACAGAAACAGTGAGAGACTTTATTTTCTTGGGCTCCAAAATCACTGCAGATGGTGACTACAGCCATGAACTTAAAAGATGTGTGCTCCCTGGAAGAAAAGCTATGACCAACCTGCTGCTGCCGCTGCTAAGTCACTTCAGTCGTGGCCAACTCTCTGCGACCCCATGGACTGCAGCCCACCAGGCTCCCCCATCCCTGGGATTCTACAGGCAAGAACACTGGAGTGGGTTGCCATTTCCTTCTCCAGTGCATGAAAGGAAAAGTGAAAGTGAAGTCCTCAATCATATCCAACTCTTAGCAACCCCATGGACTGCAGCCAACCAGGCTCCTGCGTCCAAGGGAATTTCCAGGCAAGAGTGCTGGAGTGGGTTGCCCTTGCCTTCTCCAATGACCAACCTAGAAAGCATATTAAAAAGCAGAGACATTACTTTGCCAACAAATGTTCATATAGTGAAGGCCATGTTTTTTCGAACAGTCATGTATGGAGGTGAGAATTGAACCATACAGGAGGCTGAGCATCAAAGAACTGATGCTTTTGAACTGTGAGGTTAGAGAAGACTCTTGAGAGTCCCTCGGACTGCAAGGAGATCCAACCAGCCCATCCTAAAGGAAATCAGTGCTGGGTGTTCACTGGAAGGAGTGATGTTGAAGCTGAAGCTCCAATACTTTGGCCATTCAAAGAGCCAACTCATTAGAAAAGACCCTGATGCTGGGAAAGATTGAACACAAGAGGAGAAGGACAAGGAGAATGAAAGAGGACCAGATGGTTGGATGCCACCACCAATTCAATGGCTGTGGTCTGAGCAAGCTCTGGGAGATGGTAAAGGACAAGGAAGCCTGACATGCTGCAGTCCATGGGGTTAGCGAAGAATCAGACACGACTGAATGACTGAACAACAACTGAACTGTACTCTTAAAAGTGGTTAAGATGGCATTTTGTATTTTGGATATTTTACCACAATTTGTTTTTAAGTTATCTTGTCTAAAAATCAAATATGCAACTTTATGTTGTTTTGAGCCTACTAAGCTAGTCATGGTGAAACTGATAATCTGTATATAGATTACCAGGGTCACTATAAATTGATGCCACTTTTTAAGAAAGACAGGAAAATATAAGCAAAAATATTTCAGTATTATAAATCTAGCCAAGGAATTATAAGCCTTTTTAAAGAAATAGGGCAAAATCACCAATGATATTCATTTTGCAAACCTTTTTCAAAATGAACCATCTTAAAAAACAAACCAAAAAAAATAGGAACTAGTTAAACAAATTACTATGCATTGTTACCTTTAAGGAATAAAATTATGAATTCTAATTATAAAAACTATTATGGAAATATGGTAACTGTCTAAAATCAATGTTAGAAATCCAAATAGAAAAGTCCATATACACTATGAACCCAATTATATCAAAATATATATAGCGAGACAATACCAGAGGGTCATATGCAAAAAAGCAAATGAATGGGGTTACCAAAGACTTTCTCCCCTTTCCAAATGGATTTATTTTAATGTTATGGTTATACTTCAAAACAACAACAATGAAAGGGTATTAGTGAAGATGAAGAAAACAGATTAGTTTAGATGAGATTAGGTAAAATTAAGTACAAAATGGAGGCAAAATGGAGAGTGTTCACCTAAACTAAAGTTGCCAACTTTAATCCTCTCCAAACACCTATTTCTACCAATGCTGAATTCACCTCCATTTCTTAGTCTCTCAACTGCAGATCTTTACGCCTGTCATTTCTTCTGTTTAGAACCCTCTCCCCCTTGCTCTCCACTTGGCCAACCTCGGCTGGCAGAGGATTTCCCCAGGGTGGGCTTCCTGTGCCCCCAGGGAGAGGCTCCTGGCTCCTGCAGACACCTACATTTGCTGTCTGCACTCCCAGCGCTGGGGTGTCCTTCCCCACTAGTTAAGGGCTCCATGAGATGCTGGTCTTGTACCTGTCTATTAATGAACCCCCAAGACCAACACAGCAGCAGCGCATGGGGAGGTGCTCACTAAATACTTGTTAGTACTAAACAAAAGCATTATCAATATTTATTCCAAGTCATGGACTCTTTTCCTTAAAATCTGTTTTAAAATCAGACTCAAACGCAACTCTTAAAATATTTTAAGAAATTAATTTATATCACCTGTCTCAGGGTTGTCTAAAAACAAGTTTTGAACCTCTTATACTTTTGCAATAGTCCATCAATTTTCTAGCTTCCAATATGCCTTTCAATTATTAAACTTTTAAGAGTTATAACTATAGATGGTAAGTATTCTGACATTTCACACTAAATCTAATATAACCCATAAATCTCTAAAACCGAATGGGAACTGGAGCCTTGATATGTTCACTTATTCTATTTTAGCTAAAGAAAATTTATTAGGACAAAGAAGCACCAGGTTATGGGAAGGGCTAATCTTCAGCGAAGCAAATTCAATGAATAGATGAAGAGCTACAGTTGGTTTATTGTTATTAAAAGAGAAAAAAACACTAAATTTAACACTGCTATACCTTATATCTTCACAGTACCTGTTCAAGAGCATCTTGAGATTTCTATCAATGTAATTCAAAACAGAAACCATACAGAAAGGAATTTCTCTTGATAAAAGCCAAATGTTGTCTCCTTTCAAGGTCATCTCACAATATTTTATTGCCATTTTTTGAAACCTTCATAATTAAGCAAAACAGAAACTTGCAAAGCAGAACATTAAATCCTGTTCTTATGGAGGAGATTTGAACTCTATTTCAATTAAAGAAGAAATGGGAAATTTTTCTGTGAAAGAACCAAATGGGAAGGAAATGGAGCGACCACCTCACAGTCCCCCTGTCCCTTCCAGAAGACTTCCTGAAGGAATGCCCCTAAACCTGTCACACAGGCCAGGGTGGATCCCGGCAGAGGAGCCTCAGACAGTCCTAAGCTGAGGAACACTCTGTGAAAGAACTGGCCTGCATTCTTGCAGAACACGACATCACGTGAGATAGAGAGCATCTGAGGAATCTTCCAGATTAGAGGAGACTGGAGACACAGAAACTAAATGCCAGGTGTGAACGGCACTCAGCTGGACCCTGCACTGGAGGGACAGGAGTGCCACAGTGACCGGGGAGACTGTGAGCAGTGAGGCGTGGTCTGCAGACCAGATAAACAATCTATTAGGTTAGCTTTACTGTGGTCACGCTAAGAGAGCCTTCCTCTTCAGGACTACTTACTGAAATACAAAGCGGAGCATGACATATGCAACCTATTCTCAGATGGTTCCAAAATCAGTAACATGTATTGTTTTAATACTATACATTCAGGTACTTAAAAATAAAATACAGAATTGATCCCATGGGAAAAATAAAGTTGGACCAGGTGGGAAGGAGGGATAGAATTTCACCTGCTGAGAACAGATACACACTCAGACAGAAAAAAATAACTTAAGAAGGACAGCTCTGAAAACCTAGAGGTCATTACTGTCCATGAGAATGAATGGAGCTCAATAAATTCTAGCAACTTGGAAATTCAAATTTTGTTGTGCCATAATTGTCACAAACAAGTCTGCAGAGTTCTTCCAACGCTGATAATACCTAGTTCCTCCTTTCCTGATATGTAACACTTCCCACTTGAGCTATATCTACATATCACATAAGGAAATAGCAGAAAGTCATGAAGGGAAAATAGAAAAGATCAACTATTTACAAAAAACTTAATACACTTTCCTTTTCGAAGTTTTTAAAGTTATAGTCAAGCAAACATATTTTGTTCTACTTTGCATGTACCAGAATGTAACAAGGTTAACCAATGAGATCAAACACAGTACTTTACAGGGTTAAAAGCTTTTACCGTGCATCCAGTAAACTCCATTCTATCCCGTTCTTCTAGAATCCAAAACAGGCAACGGCACTTTGTAAACGGCATTGTGATTCCAAGTGCCCCACAATTTAATATAAGATGTATACGAGTGTACACTAGTGTTTAACTGTAATGTTTCTGCATTCCATTGTTTAAAGCTTAACACCTGACCGCTCCAAATGTGTAAGTGCAAAGAAAACTGTTGTAGTTCAGGGGTACCTGGGTAATGCCAGCAGGAGTCAGCTTCTGAAGTTAGGGGAGAAAACAGCACTCTACTACCGTCTGCCTATACAGTGACCACCATCTTTGAACCTGAATAAGAGAGAACTCATATAAGAAGTGTTCACAGGCTCCCCTGGTGGCTCAGAGGTAAAGAATGCGCCTGCCAGTGCAGGAGACACACGTCTGATCCCTGGTCTAGGAAGATCCCACAAGTCACAGAGCAACTCAGCCTGCGCGCCACAACTGCTGAGCCTGAGCTCTAGAGTCCGGGACCACAAGCACTGGAGCCCACGCCCTGGAGCCTGCGCTCCACAAGAGTAGCCACCAAACGGGGAGCCCGCCCACTGCAGCAAAGAGCAGCCCCTGCTCGAGAAAACCCTGTGCAAAAGCAAAGAGCAAGCACGGCCACAAATTAATTAACACAATTAAATAAAAATCCCATTTGGCTTCCTAACTTCTGGACCACAATCATGACAGAAACATATGCAACATTTCCTGTTTTAAAAAACTAAGTATGGCTCAGTGCTTAAAATGGGAATCGGGGAAGGGCGGGGAAGGGAACCTGCGGAAATCTTTTCACTCTATTCTTGACCCTCTCAGCCCAAGGTTTTAAAGAGAGGCTAGAAAGAATTATTTCATAATCACTTTTCTGTCTCCAAAAAAAGGGGGGAAAAAGATAACACCAAAATACCACTTTAGATCAGTTTTGAGGGAGGAAGACAGAGGCTAGAGAAATTTTAATACAAATTTCACACATCTGAAAAATGAGAGGACAACTATACAATGACATCTATCATATACAGTCACAGGCTCCAATTCCTTTAACAGAAAATGTCTATTTGACTTATCTTTTGATAAATGAAAAATACTAAAAGTCACACCTATAATATTTTCATATAGAAATTCATTTTAGATACGTTTATGTATGAAATTTTCAAACCAGTACATCAGTTCTAATAAAGTGGATTCAAGAAACTGCAAAAATCAAATCCTATTTTCTGAAATTAGCATCCTTTTCAAAGAGATTTCTCTCAAGATTTTGTTAAATGCAGATTATGTCAGTATTTAAAATGCAGTTAAACTTAAATTTTCTTTTCTTTATCTTCTGTGGTACATAGCTACTCCATAAGATAGGACATATATCCAGAGAGATATTGTTGTAGAGAGAAGACAATACTTAAGAAAAATCTTACCTTACTTGCTGCATGGTTTTTTTATTTAATAAAACTCAGAAGAATCTTTATGCTACCACTCAGGGGTTTAGTAATCTACTCAACAGTTATAGCATCATCTGCTCTAATGTTAAACTAAGTGTTCTTCACCTCAGCATTGTCTCTCAGTCTACGCTCCAATGAATGATGATATTTGTTCCTCATACTAGAAAGACACAAATACACTACATCCCAAATTATTCACCACCATTACTTTTTCTTCAGATAAAAGAGAAATATTTCATATTCAGAAGTGAGTCAAAAACTCACTCCACCATTTAGGCCAAAGGGCCGAATCAAACACTCCCACCACAACAGATTCATTCCTGAATTGCCCAGTCAACATCCAAAAAGACTCTCTTAGGAAACATGTCATGTAATTACCTACAGAGCAAAACTTTTCCAAATAAAGTGAAATAAATGCAGAAGTAAATATTTAAGAATTTAAATAGACTGGATAAACTTTATCTTTTTAAATTCAGTTCAGTCGCTTAGTCATGTACAACTCTTTGCAACCCCATGAATCGCAGCACACCAGGCCTCACTGTCCAACACCATCTCCCAGACTTCACTCAGACTCACGACCGTCAAGTCGGTGATGCCATCCAGCCATCTCATCCTCTGTCTTCCCCTTCTCCTCCTGCCCCCAACCCCTCCCAGCATCAGTCTTTTCCAATGAGTCAGCTCTTCACATGAGGTGGCCAAAGTACTGGAGTTTCAGCTTTAGCATCATTCCTTCCAAAGAACACCCAGGATTGATCTCCTTCAGAATGGACTGGTTGGATCTCCTTGCAGTCCAAGGGACTCTCAAGAGTCTTCTCCAACACCACAGTTCAAAAGCATCAATTCTTCAGTGCTCAGCCTTCTTCACAGTCCAACTCTCACATCCATACATGACCACAGGAAAAACCATAGCCTTGACTAGACGGACCTTTGTTGGCAAAGCATTGTCTCTGCTTTTCAATATGCTATCTTTTTAACTTAAAACTTGGGGAAAGAAAAATAAGTAGTACCTTAAATTATCACTTTTGCTTTTTGTTGGTTTTTTGGCTTTTTAAAAACATTTAATGAAAATAATCATCTAGAATTATTAAGCACTGCTCTTTACACAAACTACTCTGTTACAATCTCCATCAAAGATCTAAAACATCCACTTTAAATTACAGCCAGACTTTAACAGCTTTATTTCATCTTTGACATCATCTGATAAAATAAAATGTTTAATAAATCTGGTAAATGCTAAAAATGGCTAAATATGGCAAATATAGAAAATTAAGACCAATTTAAGTACTGAAAAATCAAAAGGCTTTTTGTTGACTGTAACAAAGCTAACAATTCACAATGAAATGCACATCACAGCAGTACAACGTATTTCACAAAATACATATTCAGCCTCAGAACTTGACAGAATATATAAAAATCTAGACTAAAAGCCGAAAAACATCTTAAAGCATTTAACAAATTCTTTAGGTCTTACAGTTGGGGCATCCCAATTCATGTGTCAGGATGTACAGAGAACCTCATCTCTGGGCCCGGCCTGAGGTGTCAGAGCTGGCTGCCTCCAAGACCCCAACGTCTGCACCAGTTTATCCCACGTGCCGTACAGGCACTGCCAGGCCCTACACGGTTCATGCACGCAAAGGGCTAGGAAATGCTACAGAGGCACACACAAGTACCCAATCTTTCTTGCAATCTCTAGAGAAACACTGACAAAATTTCTAGTTACCCAACAATCTCACCCAAATCTAGGTTTGGAAATCCTACCTAGATTTTAAGGACGTTATCTGACTATTTCTTAACCCGTGCCATATTTTACCATATCTTCTCCAATGTTTTTCAAAAACAGGAACTCTGATTTACTCAGTTCCCTCCCACCTTTATGAAAACTGACAAGCCCCTGGGAACTGCAGCACAGCAAAGACCATGACACCATTCCCTAACCCATGGTTCCAATCAGCCACTCAAGAATGATTTCCATTGCTAGAGAAAATCAAGTTGGCAACAGAGAAAGACTCAAAGCATTATTTCCAAGGGAGCAGGGAAAGAGCTGAAAACTAAGAACAAAACTAGGAAGGGCAAACACTGCCTGTGACCCATCTTTTAATTTGTATCTAACAAAAATGTCTCTTTGTCAGAGTAATTTTTCCAGAATGAAATTTTAAGTAGTCCCCCTCACTGATGTCCCTCAATAGTTCCTAAGCTGGGCACTATAACCTAAGTCCAAATCTCCAGAAATGTGTACACCATGAACCCTGATTTCATCTACACCAGCTTTACCTCTCACAAGGTCCTCCCCAGCTGTATACTCCCGGATGTTCAACCACGCAGTAACACCCTCCTGTGGTCAAATCTTCATGTCTTTCTCACAGTGCTCCCCTACCTGGAATGCTTTATCCTATTAACACACACACACTGTTTATGGGAGCAGCTCAAACTTCACCTAAGAACAATAACACATGGAACAGTTATCACACAGTAAGAGTGTCACACAGGAACACTCAAATCCATGCACTATTTATTGAGCATCTACTGAGTGCCAGGAACTGTGCTTAGCCCTAGGAATAAGTCTTTACCCTGAAGGAGTTTACAGATTAGATGAAGACTGGAGTGAACAGGCCAGTGATTTTCCTGGAGGATGTCAGCTGCAAGAGTGAGGCAGGCAGCGTGCTCTGGAGAAGCAGCACCCTGGGGCTCCCCCAGCAAGTGAAGGTGTGCATGGATGGTGGAGAGGAGCTCTAGGATCCAGGGAACTAAACAGAAACTGATTTTTTTTAAATTTTAAATGTGATGTATAAGAATATGAGACTTCATTATAACCCCAGTGGTTAAACCCCCAATGGCATTGTTCATGCTTTGTAGCTCCCTGTTTTCACAACAAACACTGAGAAATCACCGATAAAATATAAAGACAAATGACCAAAAAGGACATTACCTATGCCCCTAACAAATTAAACATCTCCACGGGTCAGCAATCTCACAGGAACATAAAGTGTAAGCCTCAGCGAAGCCAGAAGGTCTGCTGGGCTCTGGGCCCCAGATAGGAAAAGGCAGCAGGCATGCAGTGGGCTCTCAGCGATTAACTATGAGTTGATCGGATCGGGTAGCAAGGGCTCCATGTGAACTAGGGTCGGCAGCAGGCACTTCACTGAAAATCAGGCACTGGGGTGGCACTCTGCCTTGTCTAGGGAACTAGATCAAAAAGATTTTTGCTAACTACACTGAGGCCACAGCATAGGAAAAGGCTGACCTCATGCCAGCTGACCCAGTGACCAAATCTGCGCCATGCCAACATCACTGAGGCCAGGGCCTGGTCCACTAACACAAGACCTAGTTCTGATCTGGGAACTCTAAAGCCAGGCAGAGACAAGGGCAAAACTGCTAGACCAGCAGGGGAAATCAGAGAGGAAGAGACAGGAAAAAGAAAACTCCCATCAGAAAAAAACTCCTGTGCCTGCAAAATTACAGAACATGATGTCGACACCAATGATATCAACAACCAGAACATAAATTCACTGCAGACAAAACAAATCACTGAATGACCTGAAAAAGACTTAAAAAAAAAAAAACATGTTAAAGATGCTCAAAGATATAAATAACAAGAGAACTGAAAACATTTTAAACACAAACAAGCAGAAATGAGAAATGAACTAGTGGATATAAAAAGATCCAATTAAAAATCTTGCAGATGAAATATAATATAACCATTGCAATTTATAAATAAAAATTTGTTTGTGGTTCCAGTACTCATCATCAGATGCCTAGTAAGCCACCCCTCCCTCTACCTTCAGGCTCACAGGGCTCCGAGTTTTGTGGGACAGCCGTGTCAGACTCCAAAATTCAAAAATGAAAGATACCTGGGTATTTGTTTGTCCTCAAAGAACTTGCCGTCTGTAAGTGACACTACCAGACCACTAAGCTTACAAAGTAGAACAAAATTTAAATTAAAAAAAAACGCATTTCTTAAATTAAAATGCTCTTAGTGTTCATGAGCTCATACTCCCATCTTTACTAGAGTTGGCACTCTACAAAAGAGAAACATTCTCACCAAATTTCACAGGAATGGAGCCGAAATAACAAAAGCTGTGTCTTTCTTAATCTGTATTTGAACTCATCTGGCAACTATCCTTATTTATTCAAAGCACACCACCAAAAAAGTAACCCACTGAAAAGTCTCCAAAACCCAAGACCACAGCTTGCAGTATTACTGTTAGTAGAAAATACCCAAAGATCTCACAATAACAACAGCTTCATTTTCGCTTATCAACTTTTGCCTGATTATTCAAATTGATGAGAAAAGCTACTGTATTCTTATCAAAGTATATACAATCAGTATGTGAAAAATTGAACCAGAATTGAAAGAGACACATGTACCCCAATGTTCATTGCAGCGCTGTTTATAATAGCCAGGACATGGAAGCAACCTAGATGTCCATCAGCAGATGAATGGATAAGAAAGCTGTGGTTCATATACACTATGGAATACTACTCAGCCCTTAAAAAGAATAAATTTGACTCAGTTCTAATGAGATGGATGAAATTGGAACCGATTATACAGAGTGAAGTAAGCCAGAAAGAAAAACACCAATACAGTATACTGACACATATATATGGAATTTAGAAAACAGTAATGATGACCCTATATGTGAGACAACAAGAGACACAGAGGTATAGAGTGGACTTTTGGACTCTGAGGGAGAGGGAAAGGGTGGGATGGTTTGGGAGAATGGCAGTGAAGCATCTGTATTTTCCTGTAAGAAACGAAGCGCTAATCTGTGTTTGGTGTAGGATGCAGGATGCATGGGGCTGATGCACAGGATGATTCAGGTAGAGGATGTGGGGTGGGAGGTGGGAGGGGGCTTCGGCATTGGGCGATTATGTTCACCTATGGCTGATTCGTGTCAATGTATGGCAAAACAAATACAGTATTGTAATTAAAAAAATAAATAAATT
Source organism: Nanger dama (assembly GCA_917880005.1). NCBI lineage: Eukaryota > Metazoa > Chordata > Mammalia > Artiodactyla > Bovidae > Nanger > Nanger dama. Next base: position 230,613 of record CAKJTW010000213.1, on the reverse strand, counting down.
TAATTTAAAAAAAGGGAAATATATAGGCCCAAAATAGTTAAAATAAAGATGAGCATGTAAGACTTTAAAAAAAAATAAAGAGAAAAGTAATTTCTATAAAAGAAAACTTTAAAAAAAAATTGAAAATATTCACTTCATCCCAGTTTCCCTTACCAAAAAGGCTGTACTCTAAAAGTACACCACAACTGTCATAGGATCCCAATCAAGATAAAACCTTAGTTCTTTCCTCGCTCTCTAGAAGTAAACAGTTAAAAGAGTAAAGTCTAGTTCTCCTGTTCATGAACAGAAGTAGAACGACATGACAGAAAATATTATATATACTATATCCCCTTACAACTGAGAAGATAAAATCTATTTCAAAAGATAAGTCTATAAGACAGACTTGGTTCCTTGATCCAAAGACACTGATATATCTTTGATTAAATAATATTAACCCATGTTACCCAATGATTAAATGTCACATAATAAATCTCTGCTAATTATGGTCAACTGCCATCTTCCCGCTTCACATTTCTAAAGAATCACTTTCCAATGAACAGCCAATAGAAAAGTTCAGATGGTAAACTACGCCAGCCAAGAAGCTAATGACAAAGAGATCCTCACATCTAACTTCTTAGGATAAATCAAACACCAAACAGTACTACCTTCTTTTAAATAGAGACAAAGGCACGGTCTTGGGCCACACCACAATACTCAATCACTGATGAAATGACATAATTCCAATTTACCTAGGACACTTACCCATGACTGGAGATGTCTCTCTATGTGGTCCCGATCAGGCGCTACACCCAAATCTGCTGTCCAGTGTTTCTCAGAGGAATACATGTCCTGGGAAGAAAACAGAGAAAGAAATTATATTTTCTAAAGGTCAGTATTTAAAATTTTCTAAAAGAAAATAAAAATAATTCACTTACAAAAATTTACTGTTTTTTTTTTTTTTTTAAAAATAAACCTGACATCATCTAAATGTAAAAATTACCAATCAACGTTTGGACCATCGTGATTCTGTTCATATTTTCCTTTTTCTGTAAGAAGTTACCTCAAAAGTAAATAATATGCGTAAAGTTGTTGCCACAGAAACTTATTAATCTGTCTTCAGTTCCCTCCTCTATCACCACATAAATAAGTCAGAGGAAGAAAGCACCCCATTTTGGGTAAATTAAACACATCACACCTGCTGAATGTATTCTGACTGCACATAAATGATTTATACACACCACCAAATAAAAGTTACCAAAGTTACTGCTATACTTTCTCTAATAATGGGCCTTTTCTTCATTATAATGTATCATGGTTTCATTGTTTAAAAAAACTGGAAACAGCTAAGTAGAAAGAAAAAACTGTCTCAACAGTACAATGCCACCACATCTACCCAATCATTTGTGGCATGTCTCCTTTCCAGGAATTTTCTGTATATATTTTTAAAGTGTACTTTTACAAATACATACAAAATTCTGTATTTGGTTCTTTTCAGTTGAGTAAAACTTAATGCATCACCCTGTATTACTTATAAATACAAAGTTAACCCCTTGTTAGGATATAATCACAGATCCTCCTCCCTTGACAATACGGCTTCCCTGGTGGCTCAGATGGTAAGGCATCTGTCTGCAATGAGGGAGACCCGGGTTCGATCCCCGGGTCGGGAAGATCCTCTGGAGAAGGAAATGGCAACCCACTCCAGTACCCTTGCCTGGAAAATCCCATGGATGGAGGAGCCGTCTATGGTGTCGCAAAGGGTCAGACACAACTGAGCAACTTCACTTTCCTTTTTGATACTATATTAAAGAAAATGAGGCACAAAGGAACATGTAAACATCACCATGGGTGCACAAGTGTCTCCTTGAGCCTAATGTATGAAATTCCACAAACCAGGTAATATCAGATTCGATACAGAATTTACACTTGTGCTCAGGGAGCTGCCCTCATAAGCTGATCAGCTACCTCTCAGGATCACAGGAAGGGGAGATAACTTTCTAAGTCAATTAAGAAAACAGCACAATAGTAAGGACCCCTGCTTCTGAAACAGATTACAGGTCAAGAAACATTGTTTGAAGAAATATGCTTGCCCCATCTCTAACTCATCTTTACTCACGCCATGTAATACATGAAAGCAGTATAAACGGACAGAAGGACGCCCAGTTCTGGACGCCAGCAGGGCCCAGGTGCTCTCGTTAGCTGTGGCCTATCACTGCAGGGGCGCTGCATGACCACCTGGCCCCCTTCCCACACCGGCATCTCGCACTGGATATTATGAAATGATTTCCATTTCCAGACAACCCAATTATTCCCCCAAAATGAGAAGCTGTATGGAAAAATCTAAAATAATCCACATCACAATAGGGTCTCACCATGAAAACACTGTGTCTCACCATGAAAGCACTTCACCGAGCCCACCCAGGAGACTAGGAGGTGGGCCAGGCTTCCTGGTGTCACAGGGTGGCTGGGGCCGCCTGTGACAGAGTAGACCACACACTCAGAGGATCCCAGAACTTACATGCAGCTCACTCACACCTGTGGGGACTGCTCTCTCTACCCAGGGACTGCTCTCTGTTCATATTTACATCAAAGTTGCTTATCTTAAATTTACAATTCCTAAATGGCAACATCAAAGCACTTTGTACTAAGCCATGCACCCTTGCTACCCATAGCTCAGTTCAGTCGCTCAGTCGTGTCTGACTCTTTGCAACCCCATGAATCGCAGCACTCCAGGCCTCCCTGTCCATCACCAACTCCCAGAGTTCCGTCAGACTCACGTCCATCGAGTCAGTGATGCCATCCAGCCATCTCATCCTCTGTCATCCCATCTCCCCCTGCCCCCAATCCCTCCCAGCATCAGAGTCTTTTCCAATGAGTCAACTCTTCACATGAGGTGGCCAAAGTACTGGAGTTTCAGCTTTAGCATCATTCCTTCCAAAGAAATCCCAGGGCTGATCTCCTCCAGAATGGACTGGTTGGATCTCCTTGCAGTCCAAGGGACTCTCAAGAGTCTTCTCCAACACCACAGTTCAAAAGCATCAATTCTTCGGTGCTCAGCCTTCTTCACAGTCCAACTCTCACATCCATACATGACCACAGGAAAAACCATAGCCTTGACTAGACGGACCTTAGTCGGCAAAGTAATGCCTCTGTTTTTGAATATGCTATCTAGGTTGGTCATAACTTTTCTTCCAAGGAGTAAGCATCTTTTAATTTCATGGCTGCAATCACCATCTGCAGTGATTTTGGAGCCCAACAAAGTCTGACACTGTTTCCCCATCTACTTCCCATGAAATGATGGGACCAGATGCCATGATCTTCGTTTTCTGAATGTTGAGTTTTTCAAGCCAACTTTTTCACTCTCCTCTTTCACTTTCATCAAGAGGCTTTGCAGTTCCTCTTCACTTTCTGCCATAAGGGTGGTGTCATTTGCATATCTGAGGTTATTGATATCTCTCCCGGCAATCTTGATTCCAGCTCATGTTTCTTCCAGTCCAGTGTTTCTCATGATGTACTCTGCATAGAAGTTAAATAAGCAGGGTGACAATATACAGCCTTGATGTACTCCTTTTCCTATTTGGAACCAGTCTGTTGTTCCATGTCCAGTTCTGACTGTTGCTGTGAACTGCCAAATAAATACTTATTTAAGGACTGAGGTTCCTCAGATATTATGAGTTTTCTCAGCACCAAAAACAGTAACCTCAAAAGAAACAGGACAATAAGACTTAAGACAATAAGACCATAAACACTGAATTTATAACCTTACCATCTGAGGTGATAAATGTACTTGACAAATATGCAACGATGCATGAGCTGGAATTAATGTCATGGAGTAGTTCTTAGAAAACATATGTTTTAATTATTTATAAGTGAAGTCATGTGTTCAAGACTCTTTATGCCAATCACAGCTTTGAAATGCAAACCCTTCATGCCCAAGTAGGTGGACTACCGATTCTTTTCAGCAATGAGGCAGTTTAGTAGCACAAAAGGTAACATTTTCAGATTTCCTTTCTCCTCCTGTAAATGCTACTGCCTGGACATACAAAGGAGAAAGAAGAATCTTACATGTCATTTTTCACACCATCTAAGAGGGAAAGAGTACTTTCTCTCAAATCCAGTTTCACATAAAAGGCATTATTGGAGTGCTTCTGCAAAAGCTGGCCTTTCAGCACATTTCACAGGAACTGGAGATGGGATACTTTCAAGTGACTCCTCCAACTTTTGTGACAACACCATATTCAAGGAACTCAGGTTCTGGTTAAAGGAAAGAAATGCCACCATACCCTTTTCTTTACTGCAGCACCAAACATGAGGTAAAAATAACTCCCATCACTCTTGGTCACTTAAAACTTAAATTTAACAGAATTATAAGTCACAACATACAGGATCACATACTACTGTCTCTAACAGTATTCCTCCCAGAGATCAAATTAACTTATTTCACTGTATAATAACTTTTCTTAAAAAAGAATACTCAAAAAATCCCAATATCCACTAAAAGCTGATGTGATCTTCATTTTTAATCTCATTACAAAGTATAATTTTTAAAAAATCTGATTCAATCTTGAAGATATTGCGCAAAGTGAAATAAGCAAGTCACAGCAGGAAAAGTGGTCTCCCAGGTGGCACACTGGTAAAGAATCCGCCTCCCAATGCAGGAGACACGAGATTCATAGGTTTGATCCCTAGGTTGGGAAGATTTCCTGGGTAGGAAATGGCAACCCACTTCAGTATTCCTGCCGGGAAAATCCCATGGACAAAGAAGCCTGGCAGGCTACAGTCTATGGGGTCTCAAAGACTCAAACATGACTGAGCACAGCTATGGAGAACAGGACAAGTACTCTATCATTCTACTTAAGATGAGGGACTAGAGAAGTCAAATCCACAGAGCCAGAAAGTAGAATGAACGCTGCCAAGGGCTGGAGGAGCAGAAAATGAGTAGTTAGTGTTTGATGGGTGAAGTTTCATTTTGGGAAGATTAAAGTTCTGGAGATGAATGGTGATGGTTGCACAGTAATGTGAATGTACAGATTCAAGTTCAGCAAATTCCAAGAGGTATAAGTTTAAAAACAAAAGAAAAGAAAGAGACAGACACCTAGAGATATTACAGTGAAACTGCAAATCATCGATGACAAAGAGTTCTTAAAACCAACCAGAAACAAAAGCAGACCACTTACAAAGGAACAATCAGACTCTGCTTGATCAACTGCAACCATGGAAGCCAGAAGACACTACAACAGTATCTCCACAGTTCCAAGAGAAAATAAGTTTTAAGCTATAATTACGTACCAACTCAGCTAAACTAATTTTTCAAGAAAAGGGGCAAAATAAAGAAAATTCAGATATAAACTAAGGGAATGTACTATAAGCAGATCATCATTAAGGATGCTTCCAAAACTAAAGTTCACAAAGATGGAAGACGATGCCAAAAAAGAGGTCTGAAATACAGGAAAGAATGGTGAGAAAAGAGAACTGTAAAATGGATAAATGCAAATATTAGTGGTATAATTTCGAAATGATGAGTTATAAAAACAAACAAACCTAAAGTACTGAACAAAAACAGCATGTAATCTAGGAAGAAGGTACCATAACAGGAATGGAACTGTTCTAAGTCTCTTATACTGCTTTTTAGGAGGAAGAAGCAGCAGACACTCTCTTTTGTTCATATGCCTTCTATCACTTGTCGTCCTAGGATACTCCCCACCTCATGGATTTGAGGGCCTGGACACATGACAGATAGGATTGTGAGCAGAACTGCACCAGTTCTAACCGAAGGCTTTACGAGCACCAAGCTGTGTTCTCCTGTACTCCTACATTGCACCCCAATCTCTGCTGGTCCCAGAATGAGAAGACACCTAGCACATAACTAAATCCAGACACACCCAGCAGAGACTGCCAAACCTATGAGCTAGAAATAAATGTCTGTCAGTGTACATCACTGAAGTTTCACAGTGACTTGTTACATAGCATTATTATAGCAAAAGATGACTAATACAAAAGGCAAAGCTACTAACTTTATATGCAAATTACATTTGTGGGTTTCAGTTTAAAAATTTTTACTAAGTTTGCAAACACTATGCATATATACACAAATACTTATATGTATACATGCACATGAATTGATACTATTTATATAGAGTTCAAAAATAAAATTAATAATACATAAACATATGTAACTATAAAGCAAAGCAAAAGAAAAAGCAGAGTTGAGGCTAATGGTTTTCTGGGGACAAAAGTAAGACAAGAGGAATTGTAGGGAGATATAAGAGGGTAGGACTAACACTGTACCACTTAAGCTGAGAAGGGACATATACATATTCTATTAGACTTATATAACACACTTATTACACATGGTCCTTTGTATGAACAGAATGTTTTACATTTTAATATGAAAGGCAAACCTTTTCCAGCAAAATCCAGAAATAATTATAAAAGAAATTTATGTAGCCACATGTATAAAAGAGGTAAATGTATATGTAATATTTAAGCCATAATTAAGAGGGCAGAAAGAGTCATAGTGACTCACTTATTCTTTAAGCTGCTGCTGCTGCTAAGTCACTTCAGTCATGTCTGACTCTGTGCAACCCCATAGACGGCAGCCCACAAGGCTCCGCAGTCCCTGGGATTCTCCAGGCAAGAACACTGGAGTGGGTTACCATTTCCTTCTCCAATGCATGGAAGTGAAAAGTGAAAGTGAAATCGCTCAGTTGTGTCTGACTCTTAGCGACCCCATGGATTGCAGCCTTCCAGGCTCCTCTGTCCATGGGATTCTCCAAGCAAGAGTACTGGAGTGGGGTGCCATTGCCTTCTCCTATTCTTTAAGAGAAAGAGACAAATACAAGCGATAGCCAGGTTCTCTATAAAATGCAAGACAGAACTGAAGTGAAGAGACTGATGATCATCCTTTATCCAGATGCAGAAGAAGCTGGCATTCTCAATGAGCTGTGTTGCTCAGCTACCTGATCACTGGAGATTCTGATCTCACCTTAACAGCTATATAACCCAAGTTCATTTTTAGTAGAAATTCCTAAACCCTGTTTTGCTAAATTACGATGTACTGAACTGCCATCCCAAGAAAAAGCTTAAGAAAAATTTCTTATCTGAAGCATTATTGGTAACAACAACAAAATTATAAACTTAAATGTGCAATAATGACGGACTATGTAAATGAATGGTTGTTAATTTACATGGAATGGAGTTTCCTGTATCCACTTAAAAATATCTCAAAATGATTTAATGACAAGTGAATGAATGCTCTCCAATGTGCTTTGTGCAACCCTCTCACAACCAATCAGAAATATCAGAAAATGTCTCAGCCAATTTAAATGTTAATACCCCAAAGGCTTATAAACCAAAACTTACAATGACTAATGTTCAATTTTTAAATTTAAAACAGACAGAGTAATATATAATAAAACAGATAATATACAAATTTACTATTCATTCAATAAATATTTACTGAGCAGCTATTACAAGCCAGGGAGTGTTCCAGGCCCTGCAGACACAGCCACAAACAAAACAAACACCCCTTTTGCATGGAACTCACATCCTAGCAATTCTAGTACCTCCCCTTAATTCAGGTGCACAGTTCATGACTTGAAATAAATATGTCAGGGCATTCAAGGTTAATATCTTCTCATGCCAGACAAAGAAATAACTTCAGTTAATATTAAAGTGGGCTTCCCAGGTGGCATCAGCGGTAAAGAAACTGTCTGCCAATGCAGGAGACTAACAGTTGCAGGTTTGATCCCTAGATTGGGAAGATCCCTTGGAGAAGGAAATGACAACCCACTCCAGTAACCTTGCCTGGAAAGTTCCATGGGCAGAGGAGCCTGGAGGGCTGTAGTCCAATGGATGATGACTATTAAAGTCATTCATTGACATGGATGGTCTCACCAATGTACTTTCACAATTCTTGAGCTCTCTATAAATATTCATTCTTTCTGCAATTTACACGCCCGAAAACACAATTCTAAATTTTCAAGGCTTTCTGTGTTTTCCTTGCTCAAAAGAAGTAAAGCCAATCTTCTACTACAGCTAGAGTAAAAGGTTTATTTAGCCCATTCACTGAATTAACCAAATACTTCCTACTAATAAAATCAGAGAAGGAGATGGGCAAAATGAGAAATCATCCGATTTCCTAGGTTTGTTTACACAGGTATGTTAATGAAACAGCACATAAGAACGAGGTCTGATTTCCCCTTCTGCAGGTAGAATTTAAGTTAGGTTTCCAGAAGGATTTATCAAATTCTAGTAGTTTTAGACTGGGCAACTTCTTAGGTATTTAGGAAAAACAAATGTCCTTCCCAAGACTTCCTTTCCTATCTCAGTTACAGATAGGCAGGTCTTTCCAAACTAGCTTATATTTGCCTAATACACTTAATATATCCTATCAGAACTATACATAATGCCTGAGGTCTACAGATAAAAATTAAAATGAAGGCTACAGTTTCTCTGGTTTTCAGGGATCTGGCTTCATTTTAAAAGTCAGTTAAGGACTTCCCTGGTGGTCCAATGATTAAGAATCTGCCTACCAATACATGGTTTTTTCAGTAGTCATGTATGGATGTGAGAGTTGGACTATAAAGAAATCTGAGTGCTGAAGAATTGATGCTTCTGAACTGTGGTGTTGGAGAAGACTCCTGAGAGTCCCTTGGACTGCAAGGAGATCCAATCAGTCCAGCCTAAAGGAAATCAGTCCTGAATATTCATTGGAAGGACTGATGCTGAAGCTGAAACTCCAATACTCTGGCCACCTGATGTGAAGAACTGACTCACTGGAAAAGACCCTGATACCTGATAGCTCAGTCAGTAAAGAGTCTGCCTGCAATGCAGGAGACCTGGGTTCGATTCCAGGGTCAGGAACATCCCCTGGAGAAGGAAATGGCAACCCACTCCAGTATTCTCGCCTACAGAATCCAATGGACAAAGGAGCCTGGCAGGTTACACTCCATGGGGTCGCAAGAGTCAGCCACCCCTGAGCGACTAAGCCCACAGCACACACTGAGCCAGGAAAGATTGATGGTGGGAGGAGAAGGGGACGACAGAGGAAGAGATGGTTGGAATGCATCACCAACTTGATGGACATGAGTTTGAATAAGCTCTGGGAGTTAGTGATAGCCAGGGAAGCCTGGCATGCTGCAGTCTATGGGGTCGCAAAGAGTCGGACACGACTGAGCAACACCGGATTCAATCCTTGGTCCAGGAAGATTCCATGTGCTGCAGGGCAATTAAGCCCCTGCACCACAGCTACTAAGTCTACAGGCCCCAGAGCCCATGCTCTGCCAGAGAAGCCCCACACACAGCAACAGAGTAACCACTGCTCACCCAGTACAGCCAAAAATAAACGAAAATAAAATTTAAAAGTCAGCTAAAAATTCCAGACAACTAACTGTAATAGTAAGCCCTATAGCAGATACCATGCAAACTACAAAGAAAAGTAGGCAGGATTCCAGGCCCGACATTAAGGATTTACATCTAGTTGGATTCTAAACACAAGTATGTGTCCATCCACATTCAACAGATACTAATTCAGCTCTGCAACGTGTAAAACTTTTCAAAGGGCTCAAGATACAGCAATAGACACAAACCTAGTCCCAGCTAACAGAACGCAGTCAGGACAAAAGTCCTAAAAAGATGTGAGTCAAGGGATTATGCATGGGAAAAAAAATGCCTTCTTAAACTGAATATCTCATATATTTGGCACATGGATTAGCATGGGTCCATTTTTGGTCTTATTATAAAATAAAGGAGTTGAAACAATTTTAAAGTTCTCTTTCAAGAACTAAAAGGTTTGTGACCTAAAAATCAATTTCAATTCCATGGGTAACTGAGGAAGATTCTAATCCCTCACCATTATAACTAGAATCAATTAATAAGTTATTGCAATAAACCAAGTATGAACTAAAACAAACTAGTCTGAAATGCTGGTTATGTTTGAAAAGGAGGACAGAAGGGCAGATTCAAAGGACACTTGGAAGGAAGTCAAAAAAACTACTAATAGTGAAGTAATCAAAGGTAATCCTAAATTTGAAGGGGGAATCCAGATGATACTCCTTTGGTAATCCTTAGTAATGAGAAATCATCAACTCTGGAGGAAAAAGGGTTTGTAAAAGAAAAATATTCCCAAGCAAGTCTAGTGAAGGAGCTTAGAATTCAAACTAACAATAAAATGTGATATAAACTGATGACAAATCGGGTTCAATATTTTAAAAAGCAACTTCTAAAAAGAAATTTGAGAAATTTCTCTTCAGCAACTGATATGGTCTACTAATTGTAACTATACTTAGTACTAATATGAATACAGATTCTAAGATGCTGCTTTCAAAATGAGTCTATTATTTCACAACCAGATTATCCTATTAGGCCTCTATTTACCAATAACTAAGCATCAGCTGGGAGAGTAAAATACAAACTCATGAGAGTTACATAAAAGGCAAGGGGCCTGTATTTCCAAAGCTAGGCCACATAATACACCACAACATTCTTAGAGACAAAAACCTAGACTTAAATATATATATATGTAAAGTATATTTTTAATTATTAAAAATATCAAAGGGTTAAAAACTGGCACAACCACTTTGAAAAACTGATAATAACTACAAGAGTTAAATATTTATTCAACAATTCTATTTCTAGGGATATTTCCGAAAGAAAGGAGTACATACGTTCAACAAAATACATATATAAGAATGTTCATAGCAGCTTTAACAGTCCAAAATTGGAAATAAAGTAGAATGGAGAAATAATTGTAATAACAAAGAAGCCTGGAGCTTCTTTCCTCCTGGAAATGCTTACCCAATCAAAGAAGGTGCCTGAGGGGCTAATTTATACTTAAGCAGCCTGGAGGGCTCAGAAGACAGCAAATCAGAGTACAAGAGACACTACGGGAGCCACACCCCCGACTGTAATAAGGCCTCAGAAAGCTGAATCCCAGAAGAAAGGATTACACAGAGAGTAAACGGAAACCAGTCTTTGCAGACACTAAAATAAATCTCAATTGGAAACAAGGTGATCCTAATTTGAATCAAGGTGTTGCTTTTGCCTGGCAAAAGCAAGGGAAAAATCCTCATCTAAATCTACATTTACTTCTAGAAATAATCTTTCAAATACAGTGAACAGGACACAATGAGCATGCATACATGGAACTGACACTCCTCAAATAATAACAGACCACAGGAAAAATTCTCCAGGACAGAGTTACCTGCTTATTCTGTTCAGAGACATGTGAAGAGCTTGCACATTTTGACAGGGAATTATAAACTATAGAAGTGGCATAGCAGAGTTTTAAAAGAACCAAACAAATTCTAGAATGAAACATACAGTAACGAAAATTAAGAATCCAGAAAATGAATACACTGAAGAGCAAGTTAGAGATGAAGACTAAACTGAAAGGCCAGAGGTAAACTGAACCACTAGAAAAAAAAAAGTAAAACCTAGAAGGGAGGTGGAAACACAGTGGAGCTACTGAGACCTAACACTGGTTAACTGAAGTCTCAGAAAGATAAAGCAGGAGAAATGGGGAGAGGTAATATTCGAAGAGAGGACAGCTGAAAACTATCCAAGACAGATGAAAGACACCAGGTCACAACATAAACAGCTATGAAAAGAAAAGGGGGGAGAGGAGAGAGAGATCATTTGAAACCAAATCTGAAAGACAAAAAGAAAATCTTAAAAATAGCCTGTGAAAGTGAAGTGAAAGTCATTCAGTCGTGTCCGACTCTTTGTGACAGGCCAGAATACTGGAGTGGGGAGCCCTTCCCTTCTCCAGGGGATCTTCCCAACCCAGGGATCGATCCCAGGTCTCCTGTATTGCAGGTGGATTCTTTACCAGCTGATCCACAAGGGAAGCCTGAAAATAGCCTAAGAAAGAAATTATCAGCAAAATAGTGATAAATAGCAGCTGCCTTCTCAATAGCAACAAAGAAAAATATTATAGAATAATCTCTTCTCCAAAGAATATACAAATCTATGTATGTGCGTATTGCCAATCTAGAATCCTATACCTAGCAAAATGTATCTTTCAAACATTCTCAAACTAAATGTTTTAGATTTTACCAATACTAAATCCACTCTAAAGAAAATACTAAACGGTATTCTGCAGGCAGATGGAAAAATTTTCCAGACAGAAAGTAACATCAAAAAGAAGAAAAGAAGGGCAGTAAGCCTAATTATTCAATTAGGAATAATAATGGTACAAAACAATAGAAATAGGTCTTTGGGGGTATAAAACATATATACATTTTAAAACATAATACAAAAAAAAGAGAAGGAAATTGACTTACATGTTTTAAAACTGACTTACATTATCTAGAAAAAGGGTAAAAGTCTCAATATTACACTTTGATAAGTAGAGAAAAGATTAGAATTTCCTAGGCAAATACTAATGCAGAGTAAAAGAATATTTAATCCCAAGGTAATTTTAAAAAGGAGGAAATGGAATATTTCTTTTAAATCAATACAAAACAAATCCAGAAAAAAGGAACATGGAACAGGTGAGACAAATACATTACTCTTAATTTTTAAACATTCATATCAAGTGTTATTATCTGTCAATTCATGTTTTATAACAGGCATCAGCAAAATACACAGAAACATCTATCCCCCACTCACATACCTAACCTTTATAAATTTTATTTTCCACATTTATTTCCATTGTCACTCAGTTTTCAAAGCCTTATTCCACCTTTTCTTTTCAAACTACAGATATGGTAACAAGCATTAAAAGATTCAAAAGGAAAACAAACAAAAGAAACAAACAAACAAACAAAAACCAAACAAACAGAGAACTGGCTTAGAAATGCTGTGTTAATTCCACAATAAAATATTAAATCTGCCATTACTTATCTATGTAATATCACTAAGGGCACACTCACCCTCAGTGATGGCCCACACTCTGACTGTGGAGTGTGCTTCTCTCTGAATCTGAATAAATCCACTTCTTACCTATCATTTTTCCTCTCACTGAATTCTTTATGCGATGAGACATCAAGAATCTGAGCTTTACTAGGTCCTTAAATCAGGTATTATGGCGTTTTGGCTGGGTTTGAGTCCCAGCCACGTGGGTTCAAGTTCCAAGCAGGGTTTTGGCTGAGTTTGAGTCCCAAACTAGGTTTTGCTGGGTTCGAGTCATGGTACATGGGTTCAAGTCCCAATCTGAGGTAAATGGTCTCACTTTTAAGATATTCTCTTTGTCTTTGTTTTCTCTAGATTACTGTAATGTATTTAGATTTGGGGGAAGAGGGTTGTCTTATGGATATTCTTCAGTCTGTGGCTTCAGTTTGGAATATTCGAAGATTTAGAATACTTCTACATGAAGTATCTCTTCAAATACTGACTCTGTCTTACTCTTCTTCTCCCTCCCCTCTGGCGCTATATGTATGCTGGGATTTTGACTATGTACCATATGTCTCACACATTTTCCACCCTTTCCGGGGGCATGTGGGGGCTTCTAAGGTGGCACTAGTGGTCAAGAAGCTGCCGGGGGAAGATTCCCTGGAGTAGGAAATGGCAACCCGCTGCAGTACTCTTGCCTGCAAAATTCCATACTCTGTACTGAGTTCACACTCATTGGAGAAGGAAATGGCAACCCACTCCAGTATCCGTGCCTGGAAAATTCCATGGACAGAGAAGCCTAGCAGGGTACAGTCCATGGGGCTGCAGAGAGTCAGACACCACTGAGCACACAGGACAACCAAAATTAATATATTAAGAAGCTTAAAATCATATTCTTTCGCTTATTTCATGAAAAGCATTACTCTAATATTTTTAATTCCCCTGTTAATTCAGGATAAAATGAAAACTTCTACACTAGTATCAATGTCAAGACACAGGTGCAATGTATACCTCTCTCAGAGGATAAGTAAGTAATCCTTTTACAGCCCCCAATACTTAACCAAACAAGATGTGAAACTCCAGAGCTTACAGTGAATTGCTACTTGCATTTTGTGAGGAGTAGACATTTTAAATAAGGCAGTCTAAGCTCTTCCAAGGAAAATGTTCCCAAAATTTTAAAACACCAATATTACACAGTCTGTCTAAGGAAATCAAAGAACCTTTTAACATTTAACTCAAGCTTTACAGATATAGAAATTATCAAGTAATCAGTGCCAGAGTTGTATAGTAGTGGACACCAAAGTGCGCAGAGAGTCATCACCCGTCTAGTGAGGTCAGAGTCATCTGGACAGACACTCTTTCTACAAAGGCTGAGCCACCTGGTTCAGACGATGACAGTTCATGAGACCCAAGAGCCAACCTTCCCTCCACAAGCAACAATGGCGGGACAGGTGCCACAGAGAGAACTCACTCACCCACAAACATTCTCTTCTCTACACTCGCTCCTTCATTCTCCGTGTCCCACCCCTTCCATCTGCCATCTCTTCCTCATCCTTCAGGTCCTACCAGCAACTTCCTCAGCACAGCTTGCCCTGCCCTTCCCAATCAAGTCAGGTTCCCTGGTGACGGGTTTTATAGTTCCATGTACTGTACTTCAAAGGACTGATCCCTCTAGTTGTTCAGAACAAGGTACATGACACAAGGCTGTGCATACAAGAAGCCACCCAAGAAATATCTGTTGAATAAACAAATGTAAATTTATAATTCTCCCCAATTTTACAAAGAAACAACCTTTAAAAAGTTAAGTTATCTTCATGAAATTCCATAACCTGGAAATGGCAGAGACCAGTTGAGACTTCAAGTGTTTGTGATTAATTCTCAGGCTCTAATGTCCATGTACTATAAAGAAGTGTTGCAGAAGTCAGATTTCTTCCAAATGAATATTACTTTGGTATTGACTTTTACTGTAAAAATGGAGACACTTTCTAAATGAAAAAATGAGACACTAAATATAAATAAATCATATCTAGCAAGGCAATACACCTTTCAAAATCACACTGAAGGGACAAACTATACCTTTCTGGTAATAAATGATCAGAGTATTATTGGTAACAGTACTATTTCACTAAACAAAACAAAACTGGTTGAAGTGAAATTGCAAGCATAAACCAGAAAATGTAATCACTTGCCACTTGCTAAATGAAGCAGCAATTCTTAAAAGTTCTGGTATTGTGTCTAAGTTTTTGCAGGACTTCAAACTGCCTTAACATTCCTAGCATTTACAATCAAAGTAATTTTGTTTCTTTTCAATTTGCCACTAGCTTAAATTTTCTGGTCTCTTTTTCACTCATCTTCAACAGCTACAAACTGTAACAGTAACTTGAGATAGATGGGAACACCAAGGGCAAAGACTGAACTGACCAAAAACCAAACTGACCGTGCACCATCTGCCTGGCACTGGGACCCAGCTTGCATCTGCCATACCAGGAAGTTGCCCCAGTTCCCAAGGATGACCAGCCAATTAACAGATGGTGCCAAAGCCAACACTTGTACCTACTGGCTTGTTTAACCAATGGCAGCTGTCCTTCCAAGGAGCTATTTCACATCAAAACAATGTTATAACTGGTAATGGGCTATTCTCACCAGAAACATAACCCTAACCCCAGAGAGCCAGGTCTACTAGTTAAAAACATTAAGTAGGCATCAACAGCAAGACTTAGGGCCCAGGATCTTAATGTTTGGGAAATGATGCTTCTCTGATGCCCTTGTAACACCTGAGTGATTCTTTAAAGACATAATCAGCAAAGGAATTTCTATTAACTCAGAATACCTGTACTGGCAATTAAGGCTCTGGTTTTTTAATTTCTGCTTTTACCGTTGTAGCTTCTTTTCTCTTACATTTTTACATATTTCAATTAAGTTATATAGAACATAACACAGGAGCAACATCCATTTTTAAGTAATAAACCAGATGATGTTTACAAACTTTACTATTAAAAAAAAGCAAGCTCAGTATCGTTTCTTCTTAACTTTAGGGTCTGACAGAGAAATAAAGGCAAATAAATCACTGTCCATTTAATGCTGCCTAATCTGATTCTTATTAAGATGACTTCACAAAAGAAAAAAGCAACCTGACTTTCCTGAACAGAACTTCCCATAGATTCAATATATGAAGGAGTTGGGCAAGATGGTATCTAAAGTTTTGTCCGACCTCTGTGCTATGAAATATTAATTATTCCAAAGACTTACTTCTATTTATAAATGGATTAATACACAATTGAAATAACTTTCTTCTAGCAAAGTATTTAAAACCGAGTCCCCACTTTTTTCTATATGTCACATTATTTCCATGACTTGTTATTGCCCCAATTCAAAACTCCTTCCCAGTCCCATAAGCGATTCATTTAGCTCATGTTGAAATCTACCAATTAAAAAGCATCTGTGCAGGGGCGGGGGGACATTTCAATGTATAGAAATGTTCACCCGTGGATCCACAGACCCCTCACAATTTCAATTAAAATACCTACGAGTAACCGTTCGCCTGCATCGCAACTGCCGCACTAACACCACCCGGCTGTGAGCTCCTAAGTATTTTGCAAACTTCGCAAAGGCGCACAGATTTCCAGGTTCTCCAAAGCCCTCATTCAGCCCCATCCTCCCCTTGCCTAGTCGAAACGAAGTTCAGCGGCAGGAAGGCAACAATGTTAAAAGAGAAGTTTGCCTCAGTCCTGCCCACTTGGACTCTGGAGGACGCAACTGAAACCTGCAAGGAGACACGTCTCCCGGGGACCGAAACTTGCCGGGGGGTGGGGGGATGTGGGGGTGGGGGTGGTGGGGGGGTGGAGTGGGAGGCAGCGGGTCTCCCCTACCCCAGGATCTAGCCGACCCCCGCCCCTTCCACGAGCCCCCTTCTCCCGGTCGGCAGGTCCCCGTCTGGCGCCACCCCAGCCAGATCCGGCCCGCACGCCCCCGGCGCCCCTCGCCTGCCGACCTGCCAATCACACCCGCAGCACCCAGCTGTCTGGGCTCCAGTGGGCAGGGGCGGGCGGCCGCGCGCGTTTCAGGAGCCGGCCCCCTCGAGGGCGGGGGTCGGGAGCGCTGCTCGTCTGCCTCCCCGCGGCCACGAATGGTGGCATCCGGCTCCCCAGGGCCTCCTCCGAGCCCGTGCCCGGAGGAAGCCCGCCGAGCCCCGCCGCCGCCAGCCCCTCGCAGTGGGAAAACGGAAAATGAACTTACCTCTGAATGGTCCCGACCGAGGGCCGAGCAGGTCCCGGCGCAGCGGTGGCGACCGCAGTGCCCTCCACCCCATTGTTTCCCTTCCGAGAGGATCCCGGCAAAGCCGAGCCCGGGAACCAGGAAGTTCCCCGGGCGGCACCTCCTGCTGCCGCTATGGAAATGGCCCCCACCTCCCAGAGCGGCTCGCCCGGGACCCCGCCTCCGAGCCGCCGGCCCCGCCTGCCTCATGGGCCGCCGCCAACCGTCACCGCTGCGGCCACGGCCGCCGCCATCTTGGCGCGGCCCCGGCGGCCCCTTCCCAGCGGCACTTGCACGCTGCTAGCGCGTGTTCCCACCGGCCGCGGGGGCGGCGCTGCTGGGGCTGCGGGGTGCTGGTGCCGCTTCCCGGGAAACGTGGCCCCGAGCGGCTCCCGGGACCCTGAGGGAGGGAGCGAGAGAGGGCCCAGGCGGGACTGGAGAGCTAGGACCTGGAGCGGGGCTTCGAGTAATTGCACGAAAACGACAGGCTTCAGCTGGTGTCCACTGGCAGGTCGAGGAATGGCTGAGACCAGGGGTGAGGTCAGCAGAGCAGTGGCCGAGAGCCATGGGCTCTGCAGCCAGATTGCCTCATGTTTCGTTTCTGGCTCTACTACCCACCAGCTGTCACAGCTTGGACACTTTATTTTTCTGTATGCCTCAGTTTCTTTATCTGTAAAGTGGCATTTTAATACTTGTTTCATAGGGTTGTTACCTGGAAGCAAGTGCATAGTATCGATACTCAGTAAGTGCAAAATAACCATGCTTTCAATAAAATGGCATTGCGTCTGACAAAAGTCTCATTTCTGTCTTTTTCCACGAACTTAGTCTAAGTGCTCATCAGCACCACTTTAAATAGGCTACTGTGTAAGATCCCATTGCTGCTTGAAACTTAGATGCTCCTCTTTTGTCCCATCTCTCTCTAGGTCAGCGTTCCTTTTTAAGATAGTGGAAATTGTCAAGAGTTTTCGTCTCCAGAATCTTCCATCAAGAGGTTCCATAAAAAGATGAATGATGTAAACTTTCCAATACTGTAATTAGCTGACAGCTAAATGATTTATGCAATAGGAGCTAGCAGAGTTAGGGTGTGCTGATATCTAAAGGCTTCCTGTCCTTCATTCCAGGAACTAGAGTTACTAAAGCTGGCAACTCTGTCTGCATGGCTGCCATTATCTCTCTTTCCAGCTTCTGAAAACTGACACCAAGAAACTGGGTGTTGTGGGAGAGGAGGGGTGGAGGAGGAGGTAGGGTCACTGGGCTCTTCCAAAGGATTCTTTTTCAAGAACCGAGCTTACTGTTGGTTAGGTCTCAAAGAGCCTTTAGGCGTCTCCTTATAGCTCACAAGTGTTGTAACCTTGTTTGTACACTCTTTAAGAAAATACAATTGTATACTTCCCTTTGGGTCTGCCTTCATACATTTAAGCCAGATGGTGAATGATTCTGATCCAACAAGAGCAGGACTTCCCTGGTAGTCCAGTAGTTAGGATTCAGTGCTTGCACTGCAGGGAGTACAGGTTCCCTGGTTCGAGAACTAAGATCCCACATCCTTCAAGGAACAGCCAGAAACCATGAACAGTCTGATACATGAAATGAATTGGGGTAAAAACAGATCAGGAACTGGCAGGACATGGGTAACTTTTTCAACACCTAAACACTTCTCCAAAAGCTACAGAATGCTTTCATGAGGATCCTGCAGATTGGGATATTTTGAATCTCTAAAAGATAGGAGCCCCCACTGCATGAGTAGATTGCTTCCCACATGGTAGGCCCTCAATAAATGTTTATTGAATTAAATCACTGTTTTTGTGGTTGAGCTCTCATTTCAGGTGGCCTTGGGGACCACAGACTCAGGGGATGTTACTCAAGGAAATTCCTTGAGAACTTCATAAACAAGGATCTGGAGTCACCAGATAATGAGTTAATAGGATTTTGGATGAACAACCCCAGCCCCAGGCTCACTTGGCAAAATGAAGTGGAAATTTGAGATGTTTCTTTCCACAAATTTATATGGGTAAGTTTTAAAAAACTTTAGACCTAATTCTGGGCAGCACTGATTCAATTTTATACTGCAATTACAGCATGATTAAAGTTCAGAAAAACTCACATTTTCTCCCAAGTCAGAGTGTCACCAGTGAATTGTGTCATCTCAGTATAAAACCTGTATTCATTCTTGAAAAGTGAAAGTCGCTCAGTCCTGTCCAACTCTTTGCGACCCGATGGACTATACAGTCCATAGAGTTCTCCAGGCCAGCATACTGGAGTGGGTAGCCTTTCCCTTCTCCAGGGGATCTTCCCAAGTTAGGGTCAGGGTTAGGGTTAAGTTTAGGGTTAGGGGTAGGGGTAGGGTTAGGACTTGTGGTTGGGGTTAGGGATACGGTTATGGTGGGATTAGGGTTAGGTTTAGGGTTAGGGTGTAGAGTTTAGGGTTAAGGTTAGTGTTAGGGTTAGGGTTTAAGGTTAGGGTTAGGTTTAGCTTTAGGATTTAGGTTTAGGTTAGGGTTAGGGTGAGGTTAGGGTGTAGGTGTAGGTTAGGGTTAGGGGTTAGTGTTAGGGTTAGGCTTTAGGGTTAGGGTTAGCGTTAGGGGTTAGGGTTAGGGTTAGGGTTAAGGTTAGTGTTAGATTTAGGGTTAGGGTTAGGGTTAGTGTTAGGGTTAGGTTTAGGGCTAGGGCTATGGCTAGGGGGCTAGGGCTAGGGTTAGGTTAGGATTAGGGGTAGGGATAGGGTTGAAGCTGTGGTTAGTGTTCCTGTTAGGGTTAGCGTAGAAGAGGTTTAGGTTTAGGGTTAGGGTTAGGGTTAGGTTCATTTTTAGGGTTAGGGTTAGGGTTGAGGGAAGGGGTAGGTTTAGGGGTTGTGGTTAGTGTTAGGGTTAGGGTTAGGGTTCAGTGTTTAGGGTTAGGAGTTAGGGTTATGGTTAGGGGTTGGGTTACGGTTAGGGTTAGGAGTAGGGCTAGGTTTAGGGCTAGTGCTAGGTCCTGGGTTAAGGCTAGGGCTAAGGCTAGGGCTAGGGCTAAGACTAGGGTTAGGAGGTTAGGGGGTAGGGTTAGGGGTTAGAGGTTGAGGGTTAGTGTTAGGGTTAGGGGTTAGGCTGGGGTTAGGGTTAGGTTAGGGTTAGTATTTAGGGTTAGGGTTGGAGGGGTAGGGGGTAGGGTTAGTGATGTTGTTAGGGTTAGGGTTGGGTTGGGGTTAGGCTTGGAGGTTAAGGTTACGGTTTAGGGTTTAGGGTTAAGTAAGGGTTAGGGTTAGGGCTAGGGATAGGGTTAGAGCTAGGGATAGTGCTACGGCTATGGTTAGGGTTAGTTTAGGATTAGGGTTACGGGTAGGGGTAGAGTTATGACTTCTGGTTAGGGTTAGGGTTAGGTTTATGGTTGGATTACGGTTAGGGTTAGGGTTAGGGTGTAGAGTTTAGGGTTAAGGTTAATGTTAGGGATAGGGTTTAGGGTTAGGGTTAGGTTTAGGTTTAGGATTTAGGGTTTGGGTAGGGTTAGCGTTAGGGTTAGGATTAGGCTGTAGAGTATAGGGTTAGGGTTAGTGTTGGGGTTATGCTTAGGGTTAGGATTAGCCTTAGGGGTTAGGGTTAGGGTTAGGGTTAGGGTTAAGGTTAGTGTTAGATTTAGGTTTAGGATTAGGGTTAGTGTTAGCATTAGGGTTAGGGTTGGGGTTAGTGTTATGGTTAGGATTAGGTTTAGGGTTAGGGGTAGGGTTACGGTTGGGGTTGGGTTTAGGGTTAGGGGTAAGGTTAGGACTATGGCTAGGGTTAGGGCTCGGGCTGGTGCTAGGTCTGAGGGCTACCGCTGGGGCTAGGGTTAGGGAAGGGTTAGGGTTAGTTTTTAGTGGGTTTAGGATTAGCGTTAGGTTTAGGGTTAGGGTTAGGGCAGGGTTAGGTTTAGGGTTAGGGTTAGTGTTAGAGTTTAGGGTTAGGGTTAGGATTAGTGTTAGGGTTAGGGTTAATCTTAGGGTTAGGAGTTAGGGTTAGGGTTTACGGTTATGGTTAGGGTTACGGTTACGGTTAGGGTTAGGGGTTTAGGGTTAGGGTTAGAGTGAGGGATAGAGTTTAGGGTTAGGGTTAGGGTGAGTGTTAGTGTTAGTGTTAGGGTTAGGATTAGGGTTAGTGTTAAGGTTAGGGTTAGGTTTAGGGTTAGGGTATGTTTAGGGTTAGAGTTGGAGTTGGGGTTGGGGGTTAGGTTTACGGTTAGTGTTACTGTTAGGGTTAGGATTAGAAGAAGTTTAGATTTAGGGTTAGGGTTAGAACAGGGTTAGGGTTACGGTTAGGGTTAGGGTTAGGTTTAGAGTTGGGGTTTGGGTTAGGGTTAGGGTTAGGGTTAGGGTTTAGGGTTTAGGGTTTAGGTTTAGGGTTAGGGTTAGGGTTCAGGTTAGGGGTTAGGCTTTATGGTTATGGTTAGTGTTATTGGTTAGGGTTATGGTTAGGTTTAGGGATAGGGTTAGGCTTAGTGTTAGGTTGGGTGTTAAGTTTAGGGTTAGGGAGGGTTAGGGTTCGGGTTGGCGTTGGGGTTAGCGTTAGCGTTAGGTTTAAGGTTGGGGTTAGTGTTAGAGTTTATGGTTTAAAGTTAGGGTGAGGGATAGAGTTAGGTTTAGGGTTAGGGTTTGGTTAGGGTTAAGGTTAGGTTTAGGGCTAGTGCTAGGGCTAGGGCTACGGTTATGTTTAGGCTTAGGGGTAGGGGTAGGTTTGGGGTTGTGGCTAGTGTTACTGTTAGGGTTAGGGTAGAAGAGGTTTAAGTTTAGGGTTACGGTTAGAATAGGGTTAAAATTAAGGGTTAGGATTTAGGGTTAAGGTTAGTTTACGGTTAGAGTTAGGGTTTAGGGTTAGGGTTAGATTCATTGTTTAGGGTTAGGGTTAGGGTTGAGGAAGAGGTATGTTAGGGGTTGTGGTTAGGGTTAGGGTTAGGGTTCAGTGTTAGGATTAGGGTTAGGGATAGATGTAGGGTTATGGTTAGGGTTTGGTTAGGGTTAGGGTTAGGGGTAAGGGTAGGGCTAGGTTTGGGGCTAGCGCTAGGGCTAGGTTTAGGGTTACAGTTAGGGATAGGGGTAGGGTTAGGGGTTGAGGTTAGTGTTAGGCTTAGGGTTAGGGTTAGGTTTAGTATTTAGGGTTAGGCTTAGGTGTAGGGGGAGGGGTACAGTTAGTGTTGTTGCTAGGGTTAGGGGGTAGGGTTAGGGTTAGGGGTAGGGGTAGGGCTAGGGGGCTAGGTTTAGGGACAGGGCGAGTGCTAGGGCTGGGGCTAGAGCTAGGGCAAAGTTTAGGGTTAGGGTTAGTGTTTAGGGTTAGGGTTAGGGTTAGGCTTTAGGGTTAGAGTTAGTATTATTCGTTAGGGTTAGGGGTTAAGATTAGTTTAGATTTGGGTTTAGGTTTAGTGTTAGTGTTAGTGTTAGGTGTAGGGTTGGGGTTAGTGTTAGGGTTAGGTTTAGGGTTAGGGTTAGGGTAGGTTCATGGTTAGGGTTTGGGTTGGGGCTAGGGTAAGGGTTAGGGTTAGCGTTACTGTTAGGGTTAGGGTTAGAAGAGGTTTAGATTTAGGGTTAGGGTTAGAATAGGGTTAGGCTTAGGGTTAGGGTAGGGTTAGGGTTAGAGTTGGGGTTAGGGTTAGGGGTAAAGGGTAGGGTAGGGGTAGGATTAGGGGTTGAGGGTAGTGTTAGGGTTAGGGTTGGGTTAGGGTTAGGGTTAGGGGTTAGGTTTGAAGCTAGTGCTAGGGCTAGGACTAGGGGTTAGGGTTAGGGGGGTAAGGGTAGGATTAGGGGTTGAGGTTAGGGTTAGGGTTAGGGTTAGGGTTGGGTTAGGGTTAGGGTTAGGTTTGGGCTTAAGGTTAGTGTTAGTGTTAGGTTTAGTGTTAGGGCTGGTTTTAGGGTCAGGGTTAGGGTTTATGGTTTAGGGTTAGGGTTAGGGCTAGGGTTGGTTTTAGGGCAAGGGCTAGTGCTAGGGCTAGGGCTACGGCTAAGGCTAAGGTTAGTGTTAGTGTTTAGGGTTAGTGTTAGGCTTTAGGTTTAGGATTTAGGGTTAGTGTCGGTTTAGGGGGAGGGTTAGGTTAGTGTTAGGTTTTAGGGTTTAGGATTAGGCTTAGGGTTAGGGTTAGGGCTAGGGATAGGGTTAGGGTTAGGGTTAGGGTTAGGATTAGGGGTTAGGGTTATGGGTAGGGGTAGGGGTAGGAGTAGGGGAAGGGGTATGGCTTGGGGTTAGGGTTAGGGGTTAAGTTTGGGTTAGGGTTAGGGTTTGGGTTTTGAGTTTATGGTTAGGGTTAGGGTTAGGGCTAGGGATAGGGTTAGGGCTATGGCTAGTTCTAGGGCTAATGTTAGGGTTAGGGTTAGTGTTACGGGTTAGAGGAAGCGGTAGGGGTAGTGGTTTGTGTTTGTGTTAGGGTTATCTTTAGGGTTGTGTTAGGGTTAGGGTTAGGGTTTAGGGTTTAGGGTTAGGGTTAGGGTTAGGATTATTGCAAGGGATAGATTTAGGGCTAGGGCTAGTGCTCGGGTTAGGGCTAGGGCTAGGGCTAGTGTAAAGGTTAGGATTAGGTTTTAGGGTTAGGGGTTAGGGGTTAGGATTAGAGCTAGGGCTAGGGCTGGGGCTAGAGTTAGGGTTAGGATTAGGGTTGGGGTTGGGGTTAGGGTTAGGGTTAGCGTTACTGTTGAGGTTAGGGTAAGAAGAGGTTTAGGAGTTAGGGTTAGGTTTAGCGTTAAGGGTTCGGGTTAGGATTAGGGGTTAAGGTTACGGGTAGGGGTAGTGGTAGAGGAAGGGGTATGAGTTGGGGTCAAGGTTAGGGTTAGTTTTAGGGTTGGGTTAGTGTTAGGGTTAGCATTAAGTTTAGGGTTTAGGGTTTATGGTTATGGTTAAGTTTAGGTTTAGGGCTAGGGATAGGGTTAGGGCAAGAGGTAGGGCAAGGGGGTAGGGCTAGGGCTAGGGTTAGGGTTCAGTTTAGGTTTAGGGAAGTTTTAGGGTTAGGGTTGGGGTTGGGGTTAGGGTTAGGGTTAGGTTTAGGTTTAGGGCTATGGCTAGGGGTTAGGGCTAGGGCTGAGTGCTAGGGCTAGGGCTACAGCTAGGGCTAGGGTTCGGGTGAGGGGTTAGCGTTAGGGTTGAGTGTTAGGGATAGGGAAGGGTTAGCTTTAGGGTTAGGAATTAGAGTTAGGGTTTAGGGTTAGGGTTAGGATTAGGGTTAGGGTTAGGGGTTACTCTTGGGGTTAGGAGTTAGGGTTCGGGTTAGGGTTACGGTTGTGGTTAGGGTTACGGTTGGGGTTAGAGTTAGGGGTTAGTGTTAGGGTGAGGAATAGAGTTTAGGGTTAGGGTTAGTGTTAGTGTTATAGTTAGGGTTGGGTTAGGTTTTGGGGTTGTGGTTGGGGTTAGGGTTAAGTTTAGGGTTAGCATTACTGTTAGGGTAAGGGTTAGAAGAGGTTTAGGTTTAGGGTTCGGTTTAGAATAAGGTTACGGTTAGGGTTAGGGTTTAGAGTTAGGATTATGGTTAGTGTTAGTATTGGTGGTTACAGTTAGGGTTAGCATTAGGGTTAGGGTTGTGTTAGCATTAGGGTTAGGGTAAGTGTTTGGAGTTAGGGTTGGGGTTAGGGTTTAGGGTTTAGGGATAGGGTTAGGGTTATGGTTATGGTTAGGGGTTGTGTTCGGGTTAGGGTTACAGGTAGGGTAAGGGGGTAGGGGGTACGGTTTGGGTGTAGGGTTAGTGTTAAGGACAGGGGTTTGGCTAGCGTTTGGGTTAGGGTTAAGGTTAGGGCATAAAGTTTAGGGTTGAGGGTTAGGGGTTTAGGGTTATGGTTATGGTTAGAGTTAGGGTTACGGCTAGGGCTAGTGTTAGGGCAAGGGCTAGTGCTGGGGCTAGGGCTTCGGCTAGGGCTAAGGTTAGGGTTAGGGTTACTGTTTAGGGTTAGGGGTTAGGTTTACGTTTAGGAATTAGGGTTAGGGTTAGGGTTAGGGGTTAGGGTTTAGTGTTAGGTTTTAGGATTTAGGCTTGGGTTAGGGTTAGGGTTAGGGATAGGTTTAGGGCTAGGGTTAGTGTTAGGGTTAGTGGTTAGGGTTATTGGTAGGGGGGGGTAGCGGAAAGGGGTTTAGGGTTAGGGTTAGGGTTAGGGTTAGTGTTAGGGTTAGGGCTGGGATGGGATAGAGCTAGGGATAGTGCTAGGGCTAGGGGTAGGGTCGGGGTTAGGGTGAAGTTTGGGGTTAGGCTTTAGGTGTAGGGTTAGGGTTGTGGTTGGGGTTAGGGTTATGGTTATGGTTGGATTAGGGTTAGGGTTAGGGTTAGGGTTAGGGTTAGTGTTAGGGTTAGGGTTTAGGGTTAGTGTTAGGTTTAGGTTTAGGGTTAGGTTTAGGGTTAGGGTTTAGGTTAGGGTTAGGGTGTAGGGTTTGGGTTAGGGTTATGTTAGAGTTAGGCTTAGGGGGTTAGGGTTAGGGTTTAGGTTTAGGGTTAGGATTAGGGTTTAGGGGGTTAGGGTTAGAGGTTAGTTAGGTTTGGGGTTAGGGGTTGGGGTTGGGTTAGGGTTTGGGGTTGGGGTTAGGCTTGGGGTTAGGGTTTAGGGTTAGGTTAGGTTAGGGTTAGGGTTAGGTTTAGGGTGGGGTTTGGGTTAGGGTTAGGGGTTAGGTTTAGGGTTTTGAAAATTTAGGTTTAGGGTTAGGGTTAGGGAGGGTTATGGTTGGGTTTAGGGATTAGGGGTTAGGGTTAGGGTTTAGGATTAGGGTTAGGGGTTGGGTTGGGGTTAGGTTAGGTTAGGGTTGGGGTAGGGTTAGGGTTGGGGTTAGGGTTTGGGTTAGGTTTAGGTTTTAGATTTGGGGTTAGGGTTACGGTCTAGGATTGGGGTTTGGGGTTACTGGTTAGGGTTTAGGGGGTTTAGTGTTGGGGTTATGGTTAGGGTTAGGGTTAGGTGTTTGGGGTTGGTTAGTTATGGTTAGGGTTATGGGGTAGGTTAGGTTTAGGTTTAGGTTTAGGGTTCGGGTTAGTGGAGGTTAGGGATTAGGGTTAGGATTGGGTTTAGGGTTAGCATTTATGTGTTAAGGTTAGTTTAGGGTTAGGGTTAGGTTTAGGTTTAGGGTTAAGGTTAGTATTGGGTTAGGGTTAGGCCTGGAGATGGGGTATGGCTAGGGTTAGGGTTAAGGCTAGGGATTAGGGTTACAGGTAGGGTTAGGGAAGGGGTATGGCTTGGGGTTAGGGTTAGGGTTAGGGTTTGGGGTTAGGGTTAGGGGTTAGGGTTGGTTAGGGTTTGGTTTGGGGTTAGGGTTGGGGTTAGGGTTAGCGTTACTCTTAGGTTTAGGGTTAGAAGAGGTTTGGGGTTAGGGTTAGGGTTAGGGTTAGGGATTTTGTTTAGGGTTAGGGTTAGGGATAGGGGTTAGGGTTAGGGTTAAGTGTTAGGGTTAGGGTTATGGCTAGGAATAGGGTTAGGCAGGGGGTTTGGGTTTGGGGCTAGGGTTAGGGTCACGGGTAGGGTTAGGGGGAAGGGTTATGGCTTGGGTTGGGGTTAGGGTTAGAGTTGGGTTAGGGTTAGGATTAGGGTTATGTTAGGATTATGGTTTAGTGTTTAGGGTTAGGGTTACGGTTAGGGTTAGGGTTAGCGTTACTCTTAGGGTTAGGGGTTAGGATTAGAATAGGGTTAGGGTTAGGGGTTAGGGTAGGGTTAGGGTTAGGGTTGGGGTTAGGGGTTAGTGTTACGGTTATGGTTAGCTTTCTGTTAGTGTTATGGTTAGAAGAGGTTTAGGTTTAGGGTTAGGGTTAGAATAGGGGTTAGGGTTGGGTTTAGGAATCAGGGTTACCGTTAGGGTTTATGATTTAGTGTTAGGATTAGGTTAGGGTTAGGGTTAGTGCTAGGATAGGGTTAGGGTTAGGGTTAGGGATGGGTTAGGGTTAGGGTTAGTGTTAGTATTGGGTTAGGATTAGGGCTAGTGGTACGGTTGGGGCTAGGGTTAGGGTTAGGGATTAGGGTTACGGGTAGGGTTAGTGGAAGGTGTATGGCTTGGGGTTAGGGTTAGGGTTTGGGTTGGGGTTAGGGTTATGGTTTAGGGTTTGGGGTTACGGGTAGGGTTAGGGCTAGGGATACGGTTAGGACTAGGACTAGTGCTAGGGCTAGGGTTAGGGTTTAAGGTTAGTGTTAGGGTTATGGTTAAGTTTAGGGTTAGGGTTAGGTTAGGGGTTAGGGTGATGGTTGGGGTTAGGGTTAGCATTAGGTTTAGGATTAGTGTTTAGTGTTAGGGTTAGGGTTTATGGTTTAGGGATAGGGTGAGGCATAGAGTTAGGGTTAGGGTTAGAGTTGGGTTAGTGTTAGTGTTAGTGTTAGGTTTAGTGCTAGGGCTAGGACTAGGGCTAGGGCTATGGTTAGGTTAGGGTTAGAGGTTGGGGTGGGGTTGAAGTTGTGGTTAGTGTTACTGTTTCGGTTAGCGTAGAAGAGGTTTGGGTTTGGGGTTAGGGTTAAGGTTAGGTTCATTTTTAGTGTTGGGGTTGGGGTTAGGGTTAGGAGTTAGAGTTGGGGTTGGGGTTAGGGTTAGGGGTTAGGTTTAGGGTTGTTGTTGGGGTTAGGGTTGGGATTGGGGTTGGGGTTAGTGTTGGGATTGTGGTTGGGGTTAGGGTTTGGGGTTGGAGTTAGGGTTAGGGTTAGGGTTAGGGTTGGGCTTAGGGTTGGGGTTGGAGTTCGGGTTAGGGTTTAGGGGTTGGGGTTAGGGTTGGGGTTAGGGTTAGTGTTAGTGTTAGGGTTAGGATTAAGATTGGGGTTGGGGTTAGGGTTGGGGTTAGGATTAGGATTGGGTTTGGGGTTAGAGTTGGGATTGTGGTTGGAATTAGGGTTGGGGTTGGTGTTAGGGCTAGGGTTGGTGTTTTGGTTAGGGTTAGGGTTAGCGTTGGGGTTATGGTTAGGGGTTGGGGATGGGGTTAGGATTAGCGTTAGGGTTAGGTTAGGGTTAGGGTTAGGGTTAGGGGTTAGGGTTAGGGTTAGGGTGAGGGCTTTGGTTAGGGTTACGGTTGGGTTTGCTTTATGGTTAGGGTTAGGATTAGGGGTTAGGGTTAGGGTTAGGGTTATGATTATGGTTCTGGCTAGGGATAGGTTTAGGACTAGGGCTAGGGCTAGGGATAGGGATAGGGCTAGGGCTAGGGCTAGTGTGAGGGTTAGTGTTTAGTGTTATGTTTAGGGGTTAGAGTTAAGGGTAGGGATAGGTTTAGGGGTTAGGGGTTAGGGTAGGTACAGTGTTACGGTTAACGTAATGGTTAGGGATTAGGGTTAGCATTAGGGTTAGTGTTTAGCGTTAGGGATAGGGAAAGAGTTTAGGCTTAGGATATGTGTTAGGGTTAAAGTTAGCGTTAGGGTTAGAGTTAGGCCTAGGGCTAGGGTTAGGTAGGGTTAGGGTAGGGTTGGTGTTGGGATTAGGTTTAGGGTTAAGGTTAGCGTTACTATGAAGTTTATTGTTATAGAGGGTTAGGTTTATGGTTACGGTTAGAATAGGTTTTGGGCTAGGGTTAGGGGGTAGTTTTAGGGTTGTGGTTAGTGTTAGGGTTAGGGTTAGTGTTAGGGTTGGGTTAGGGTTAAGGTAAGGGTTACTGTTTAGTGTTAGGGTTAACATTAGGATTATGGTTTAGTGTTTAGTGATAGGGTTATGGTTAGGGGTAGGGGTAGTCGTGCAGGTAAGTTTAGGGGTTGTGGTTCGGGTTAGGGATAAGGTTATGGTTAGGTTAGGGGTAGGGGTAGAGGTAGGGTTAGGGTCAGGTTTAGACGAGTTATGGTTAGGGTTAGGGTTATCGATTGGGGTTAGAAGTTAGGTGTTAGGGGTTAGGGTTTGGTGTTAGGGTTGGGGTTAGGGTTTAGTGTTAGGGCTAGGGTTTGAGTTAGGGTTAGGGGTTAGGGTTAGGTGTAGGTTTAGGGGTTAGGATTAGGGATAGGGTTAGGGGTGGGGTTAAATGTATGTGAGGGTTATGGTTAGGGTTAGGGTTAGGGTTAGTGTTGGGTTAGGGTTAGGGTTGGGTTTAGGGGTCAGGGGTTATGGTTACGTTTAGGGTTAGGGGTTAGGGTTATGCTTAGGGCTAGGGGTTGGGGTTAGGGTCAAGTTTTAGGGTTAGGGGTTAGTGGTTAGGATTAGGGTTAGGGTTAGTGTTGGGATAGGAGGTTAGGGTTGGGGTTGGGGTTAGGGTTAGGGTTGCGGTTGGCGTTAGGGTTAGGGTTGGGGTTAGGGTTGGTGTTAGGGTTAGGGTTAGTGTTAGGTTAGGGTTAGGTTTAGGGTTAGGATTAGGGATTAGGGTTAGGGTTAGGGTTAGGATTATGGTTAGCGTTACACGTGGGTTTAGGGTTAGAAAGAGTTTAGGATTAGGGGTTAGGTAGGGTTAGGGATCTTGGTTAGGGTTAGGGTTAGGGTTAAGGTTAGGGTTAGGATTAGGGTTAGGATTAGGGTTAGGATTAGGGTTTAGGGTTAGGATTAAGGTTAGGGGTTAGGGTTAGGGTTAGGTGTAGGTTTAGGGGTTTGATTAGGGTTAGGGATAGGGGTAGGTGTGGGGTTAAAGATATGTGTGGGTTAGGGTTAGGGTTAGGGTTGTGTTAGGGGTTACGGTTGGGGTTTAGGGACAGGTTTCGGGTTAGGGTTGGGGATAGGGTTAGGTCTGGGGCTTGTGCTAGGGTATGGGGCTGAGGTCTAGAGCTGGGGTTAGGTTTAGGGTTAGGGTAGGGTTAGGGTTAGGGTTGTGGTTGTGGTTAGGGTTAGGTTTACCATTACTGTTAAGGTTAGGGTTAGAAAAGTTTAGGTTTAGGGTTAGGGTTAGAATAGGGTTAGTGTTAGGGTTGGGGTATTAGGGTTAGGATTGGGGCTTAGGATTAAGGGTTAGGGGTTAGGTTAGGGTTAGGGTTAGGGTTTAGGGTTAGGGGTTACGGCTGGGGCTTGGGTAAGGCTAGGGCTGGTGCTAGGTCTAGGGGTTATGACTAGGGCTGCGTTTGCGGTTGGGGTTAAGGTTTAGAGTTAGGTTTAGGATTAGGGTTAGGGTTAGGGTTGGTGTTTGGTGTTAGGGCTAGAGTCAGGGTTAGGTTTAGTGTTAGGGATACTTTTGGGATGGGGCTAGTGCTGGGGTTAGGATTAGGGTTTAAGTTTAGGGTTAGGGTTAGGGATAGGGTTAGGGTAGGGTTAGGTTTATGTTTGGGGTTGGAGTTAGCTTTAGTATTGGCATTAGCGTTACTGTTGGGTTTAGGGTTATAAGAGGTTTAGGTTTAGGGTTAGGGTTAGAATAGGGTTAGGGTTAGGTTTGGGGTATTAGGTTAGGGTTAGTGTTTGGGATTTAGGGTTGGTGTTAGGTTGAGTGTTAGGGTTAAGGTTTAGGGTTAGGTTTAGGGTTAGGGTTAGGGTTGGGTTGGGGTTAGGGGTTTGGGATTAGGGTTAGGGTTAGGGGTAGGGGTAGGGGTAGGGGTAGAGGTAGGGTTATGGTTTGGTGTTAGGGTTAGGTTTGGGTTAGGGATAGGGTTAGGGTTAGGGTTAGGGGTTTAGGGATTATGGTTATGGTTAGGGTTAGGGTTGAGGGTTAGGGTTAAGGTAGGGCAAGGGCTAGGGGTTAGGGCTAGTGCTAGTGCTGGGGCTAGTGCTACAGCTAGGGCTAGTGTCAGGGTACTGGTTGGGGTTTTGGGTTAGGGTTACGGTTAGGGTTAGGGGTAGGGCTAGTTTTGGGGTTAGGTTAGGGTTAGGGTTAGGTTTTAGTGTTAGTGTTAGGGTTATAGTTAGGGGTTAGGGTTAGTGTTAGGTATAGGGTTAGGTATAGGTGTGGGGGTAGGGGTATGGGTTGGGGATAGTGTTAAGGTTAGGGTTAAGGTTACTGTTGGTTGAGGTTATGGTTAGTGTTTTTGGTTAGGGTTAGGGTTAGGGTTTAGGGTTTAGGGATAGAGTTAGTGTTTGGTTTGGGTTTAGGGTTAGGGATAGGGGTAGGTTCAGGGGTTGTGGTTAGGGTTAGGGTTAGGGTAAGGTTAGGTTTGGTAGGGTTAGTGTTAGGTTTGGGGGTTGGGGCTAGTGCTAAAGTTGGGGCTGGGGGTTAAGACTAGGGCTAGGGTTAGGTCTAGGACTTCTTATAGTTTTGGGGTTAGGGTTGGGTTAGGGTTAGGGTTAGATTTAGGGTTTAGTGTTAGGGTTAGGGTTATGGTTAGGGGGTTAGGGATACGGTTGGGGTTAGGGGTTAGGGTTAGTGTTAGGGTCATGGTTAGTGCTAGGGATAGGGTTAGGACTAGGGTTAGTGCCTGGGCTAGGGATTAGGATTAGGGTTAGGTTTAGAAGAGTTGGGGTTAGGGTTAGGGTTAGGGTTCTGGGTTAGGGTTACAATCAGGGTTTAGGGTTGGGGTTAGGGTTTAGGGTTACGGTTATGGTTAGGGTAGGCGTTAGTTGTTAATATTAGGGTTCGGATTAGGGTTTAGGGTTTAGGGATAGGGTTAGGGTTAGGGCTAGGGTTAGGGGTTTTGATTAGGGTTAAGGTTAGGGTTACGGTTGGAATAGGATTAGGGTTAGGGTTAGTGTTTAGGGTTAGTGTCAGGGTTGGTTTTAGGTTTTAGAGTTTAGGGATAAAGTTAGGGTTAGAGTTGGGGTTAGTGTTTGGGTTTGTGTTAGTGTTAGTGTTAGGGGTTGGGGTTAGGGATAGAGGTAGAGGTAGTGGTAGGGGTAGGGGTTGGGGTTGAGGATAGGTTTAAGGTTTTGGTTAGAGTTATGGTTATGGTTGGGGGTTAGGGTCATGGTTAGTGTTGCCGTTAGTTTAGGGTTAGTGTTACGGTAAGGTTTAGGGTTAGGGTTAGGGTTTAGACGAGTTAGGGTTAGTGTTAGGGGTTAGGGTTAGGGTTAGGGGATAGGCTTAGGGTGAGGTTAGACGAATTAGGGTTAGGATTATGGTTAGGGTTAGGGTTTGGGGTTTAGGGTTTAGGGTTGGGGTTAGGGTTAGGTTTAGGGGTTAGGGGTTAGGTTTAGTGTTACGTGTGGGGTTAGTGTTAGGGTTAGGTTTATTGTTTAGGGTTAGGGTTAGGGTTTAGGAGGTAGGGCAAGGTTTAGGGTTAGGGTTATGGTTAGGGGTTTGGGGTTAGAGTTATGGTAAGTGTTAGGGTTTTGGGTTAGGGTTAGGTGTTAGGGTTTTGGGGAGGGTTTGGATAAGGGTTTAAGGTTAGGATTAGGGGTAGGATTTTGGGTCAGTTAGGGTTAGGGTTTAGGTTTAGGGTTAGGGTTAGGGTTGGGTTACGGTTAGGGGTAGGGGTAGGGGTAAGGGTAGGGGCATGGGTTGGGGTTAGGTTTAGGGTTAGGGTTATGGTTGGGTTAGGGTCAGGGTTAGGGTTAGGGTTATTGTTTGGGGTTAGGGTTAGGGGTTAGAGTTAGGGTTAGGGTTAAGATTTGTTTAGAGTCAGGGTTAGGGTTAGTGTTTAGGGTTAGGGTTAGGGTTAGTATTTAGGGTTAGGGTTAGGGTTTGGGTTTAGGGATAGGGTTACAGTTAGGGTTAGGGTTGGGTTAGGGTTAGGGTTTGGGTTTAGTGTTTAGGGTTAGGGCTAGGGCTACACAGATAGGGCTGGGGCTGGGTCTTGCTCTAGGGGTTAGGGTTAGGGTTATGGTTATGGTTAGGGTTAGGGTTAGGTTTACGGTTGGGTGTTAGGGTCATTGTTAGTGTTAGGTATAGTTTTGGTTTAGGGTTGGGGTTTGGGTTTGGGGTTGGGGTTAAGGTTAGATGAGTTAGGGTTGGGGTTAGGGTTAGGGTTACTTTTAGGTTTAGTGTTAGAAGAGGTTTGGGTTTAGGGTTAGCTTTAGGAATAAGGTTGGGGTTTGGTTTAGGGTATTGGGGTTAGGGTTAGGTTAGGGTTAGGGAAAGGGTTAGTGTTTGTGTTAGGGTTACTTTTAGGGTTGGGGTTAGGGTTAGGGTTAGTGTTAGGTTTAGGTTTGGGGTTAGGGTTTGGTAATGGTTAGGGTAGGGGTCAGGAGTTGGGGTTGGTGTATGTGTTGGGGTTAGGGGTTGGGGTTGGGTTAGGGTTGGGGTTAGTGTTAGTGTTAGGGTTGGGCTTAGATTTATTGTTAGGGATAGGTTGAGGCTTAGGGTAGGTTTAGGTTTAGGGTTGGGTTTGGGGTTAGGGATTGGATTAGGGTTAGCGTTACTGTTAGAGTTAGGGTTAGAAGAGATTTAGGTTTAGGGTTAGGGTTAGAATAGGGTTAGGGTTGGGGTTTAGGTTAGGGTTAGGGTATGTTTAGGGTTGGGGTTGTGGTTGTGGTTAGGGTTAGGGTTAGGGGTTAGGATTAGGTTTGGATTATGGTTGGGGTTAGGGTTAGTGTTTAGGGTTAGGGTTGAGGGTTAGGGATTAGGGTTTGGTGATAGGTTTAGGGTCAGGGGTTAGTCATGGGATTAGTGGTAGGGTTAGGGTTGGACGAGTTAGGGTTAGGGGTTAGGTTAGGTTTAGGGTTGGGTTAGGGTTAGGGGTATGGATAGGGTTGGGGTAGGGGTAGCTTTAAGGTTAGGGTTAGAGGACTTGAGGGTTTGGGATAGGGTTAGGGTTACAGTTAGGGTTCAGGTTAGGGTTACTGTTAGGGTTAGGATTAGGGTTAGGGTTGGGGTTAGTTTTAGGGTTAGGTTTAGTGTTAGGGTTAAGGTTTGTGTTAGTGTTGAGGGTTAGGGTTAGTGTTAGGTTAGGGGTTACGGTTGGGGTTCGGGGTAGGGGTAGGGAATGGGTTGGGTGTAGGGTTACGGTTAGGTTTAAAGTTTGTAAGGATTTGGGTTAGGGTTAGTGTTTAGCGTTAGGGTTAGCGTTAGGGCTTAGGGTTTAGTGAGTGTTAGGGTAAGGGATAGGGTTAGGGTTAGGGTTAGAGTTGGGATAGCATTAGGTTTAAGGTTTAAGGTTTAGGGTTAGGGTTAGGGTTAGGGTTAGGGTTTAGGGTTTGGGGTTTGGTCAGGGTTAGGGTTAGGGGTTTGGGTTAGGGGTAGTGTTAGATGTAGGGGTATGTGTTGGGGTTTGGGTTAGGGGTTATGGTTAGGGTTGTGTTAGGGTTAGGGTTGGGGTTCAGGGTTAGGGTTAGGGTTATGGTTAGGTTTATGGTTATGGTTATGGTTTGGGTTAGGACTAGGGAGAGGGTTAGGTCTGGGGCTAGTGTTGGGGCTGGGAGCTAGGGCTGGGTTTAGTGTTTGGGTTAGGGTTCAGGTTTAAGTTTATGGTTAGTTTTAGGGTTAGGATAGGGTTAGGTTTAGGGTTGGGTTACGGTTGGGGTTAGGGTTTAGGGTTTAGGGTTTGGGGTTGGGGTTAGGGTTTTACGGTTGGGGTTTGGGTCAGGGATTAGGGTTAGTGGTTAGTGTTAGGGGTAGTGTTAGGGGTAGGCGTATGTATTGGGGTTTGTGTTAGGGTTAGGGTTAGGGTTGGGGTTCAGGGTTTAGGGATAGGTTTAGGGTTAGGTTTAGTGATAGGGAGAGCTTTGGGGCTTGGGCTGGTGCTAGGGTTACTGTGAGGGTTAGGGTTCAGGGTTGGGGTTATGGTTATGTTTGGGGTTAGGGCAGGGTTAGGGATTAGGGTTTAGGGATAGGGTTAGGGTTGGGGTTAGGGGTTGGGGTTAGGGTTATGGTTAGGTTTGGGCTATGGTTGGGGTTAGGGTTAGTGTTTAAGGTTAGGGTTAGGGTTAGGGATTAGGGTTTAGGGATAGGGTTAGGGTTAGGGTTATGGGTTAGGGGTTAGGGGTATGGGTTGGTGTTAGGGTTAGTGTTAGGATTGGGTTAGGGTTAGTGTTAGGGTTGGGGTTTAGGGTTAGGGTTATTGTTAGGTTAGTGTCAGGGTTAGGGTTAGTGTTAGGGTTAGGTTAGGGTTAGGGTTTTCGTTAGGGTTAGGGTTGGGGTTAGGTTTAGGGATAGGGTTAGTGTTAGTGTTAGAGTTAGGTTAGTTAGGGTTGGGGTTAGGGTTGGGATTAGGTTTAGGGGTAGGGTTAGGGATAGGGTTAGTATTAGGGTTAGCATTAGGGTTAGGGTTAGGGTTTGGTAAGGGGTAGGGGTAGGGGTAGGGGTAAGTCAGGGTATGTGTTGGGGTCAGGGTTAGGGTTTGTGTTAGGGTTGGGTTAGGGTTAGGGTTAGTGGGTTAGGATTTAGGGTTTAGGGTTGGGGTTAGGTTGGGGGTTGGGTCAGGCCTAAGGATAGGGTTATGCCTAGAGCTAGTGTTAGGGCTATGGCTAGGGATAGGCTAGGTTCAGAGTTAGAGTCAGGGTTAGGGTTTAGGGTTAGGGTTAGGGTTAGGGTTAGGGTTAGGGTTAGGGGTTAGGGGTTAGGTTTAGGGTTAGGGTACGTTTAGGGTTAGGGTTGGGGTTGGGGTTGGGGATAGGGTTAAGGTTAGTGTTACTCTTAGGGTTAGGGTTAGAAGTTTAGATTGGGTTGGGGTTGTGGGTTGGTTCTAGGGTGGGTTGGGTTGGGGTTGGGGTTTGGGTTGGGGTTGGGGTTATGGTTAGCTTTACTGTTGGGTCAGGGGTTAGAAGGTTTAGGTTTAGGGTTAGGGTTAGAATAGGGTTGGGGTTAGCTTTGGGGTATTGGGTTACGGTT
Organism: Nanger dama; assembly: GCA_917880005.1. Taxonomy (NCBI): domain Eukaryota; kingdom Metazoa; phylum Chordata; class Mammalia; order Artiodactyla; family Bovidae; genus Nanger; species Nanger dama. The sequence goes on along the minus strand of CAKJTW010000213.1, from coordinate 195,093 downwards.
GCGCTTTGGGGTTAGGGTTGGGTTGTGTTAGGGTGGGAGGGTTGGGGCTAAGGTTAGGGTTAGGGAGTTATGGTTGGGTTGGGGTTAGGGTTAGTATTGGGGTAGTGGTAGGGCTTAGCATAGGGTTAGGGCTAGGGTTAAGTTTGGGGTTTGGGGTTACGGTTACGGGTAGGGATAGGGGATGGGGTATGCTTGGGATTAGGGTTCGCGTTAGGGTTAGGGTTAGGGTGACTTTAGGGTTAGGTTTAGGGTTTATGGTTTAGGGTTAGGGTTTAGGGTTCCAGTTAGGGTTAGGCTTTGGGGTTAGGTTTAGCGTTATTGGTTAGGTTTAGGGTTAGGGTTAGGGGTTAAGTTTAGGGTTAGGGTTGGGTTAGGGTTGGGGTTGGCGTTGGGGTTAGGTTTGCATTAGGTTTAGGGTTGGGGTTTGGGGTTGGGGTTTATGGTTTAGGGATAGGGTGAGGGATAGAGTTAAGGTTAGGGTTGGGGTTGGGTTAGGGTTGGGGGTTGGGTTTGGGGCTAGGGCTAGGGCTACGGTTGGGTTTTGGCTTAGGGGTAGGGTAGGGTTGGGGTTGTGGTTAATGTTACTGTTAGGGTTGGGGTAGAAGAGGTGTAAGTTTGGGGTTACGGTTAGAATAGGGTTAGGAGTTAGGGTTTTGGATTTGGGGTCAAGGTTAGTTTAGGGTTAGGGTTAGGGTTTAGGGTTAGGGTTAGGTTCATTGTTTGGGGTTAGGGTTGGGGTTGAGGAAGGGGTATGTTAGGGGTTGTTGTTAGGGTTAGGGTTCAGTGTTTAGGGTCAGGGTTAGGGATAGAGGTAGGGTTATGGTTAGGGTTGGGTTAGGGTTAGGGTTAGGGGTAGGGCTAGGTTTGGGGCTAGTGCTAGGGATAGGGTTAGGGTTACGGTTGGGGTAGGGGTAGGGTTAGGGGTTGATGTTGAGTGTTAGGGTTAGGGTTGGGGTTGGGTTAGGGTTAGGGTTAGTGTTTTAGGGTTAGGGTTAGGGGTAGGGGTAGGGGTAGAATTAGTGTTGTTAGGGTTAGGGTTAGGGTTAGGGTTGGGTTAGCGTTAGGGTTGGGGGTGGGGTTTGGGTTAGGGATAGGTTTAGGGCAAGGGCTGGTGCTGGGGCTGGGGCTACAGCTGGGGCAAGGTTAGGGGTTAGGGTTAGTGTTTGGGGTTGGGGGTTGGGGTTAGTGTTGGTGTTGGGGTTACTCTTAAGGTTAGGAGTTGGGTTTGGGGTTATGATTACGGTTATGGTTGGGTTTACGGTTACGGTTGGGGTTAGGGGTTAGTGTTAGGTTTAGGGTGAGGATAGAGTTTGGGGTTAGGATTAGTCTTGGGGTTATGGTTTGGTTTGGGTTGGGGTTGGGGTTGGGGTTGGGGGTTGGGGTTAGGTTTAGGGTTAGCATTACTGTTAGAGATAGGGTTAGAAGGTTTAGGGTTAGGGTTAGGGTTAGTATTGGTGGTTACGGTTAGGGTTAGCATTAGGGTTGGTTTGTGTTAGCATTTGGGTTAGGGTAAGTGTTTGGAGTTATGGTTAGGTTTAGGGTTTAGGGTTTAGGGTTATTGTTAGGTTAGGGTTGTGTTAGGGTTAGGGTTACGGGTAGGGTAAGGGCTAGGGGTGAGGCTTGCGTGTAGGGGTGAGCGTTAGGGTTAGGGATAGGATTGGGTTAGCGTTTGGGTTGGGGTTAGGGTTGGGGTATAGGTTTTGGGGCTGGGGTTCGGGTTGGGGTTTGGGTTTGGGGTTAGGGTTAGGGGTTGGGTTTGGGGCTAGGGCTAGGGATAGGGGTGGGACTGGTGCTGGGGCTAAGGCTACGGCTAGTGCTAAGTTTGGTGTTGGGGTTATTGTTTGGGGTTGGGGTTGGGTTTGGGTTGGGTTTGGGATTTGGGTTTGGGGTTAGGTTGGGGTTGGGGTTAGCGTTGGTGTTGGGTTTTGGGGTTCAGGCTTGGGGTTAGGGTTGGGGTTGGGGCTGGGGTTGGGTTTGGTTTTGGGATTTGGTGTTGGGGTTAAGGTTAGGGTTACAGTTAGCATTAGTGTTGGGTTTTGGGGTTTGGGTTGGGGTTGGGTGGTTAGGTTTGGGGTTGGGGCTGGGATTTGGGGTTAGGGGTTGGGTTGGGGTTTAGGGTTTGGTGTTGGGGTTGGGGTTAGGGTTGGGTTGGGGTTAGGGTTAAGGTTGGGGTTTAGGGTTTGGGGTTGGGGTTGGGGTTAGGGTTAGTGTTAGGGGCTAGGGATAGGGTTAGAGCTAGGGATAGTGCTGGGGCTAAGGTTAGGGGTTAAGTTTGGGGTTAGGGTTGGGGTTAGGTGTGGGGTGGGTTTGGGACTTCTTGTTGGGGTTAGTGTTGGGTTTATGGTTGGATTAGGGTTAGGGTTACGGTGTAGAGTTTGGGGTTAAGGTTAATGTTAGGGTTAGGGTTTAGGGTTGGGGTTGGGTTTGGGTTTAAGATTTGGGGTTTGGGTAGGGTTGGGGTTAGGGTTAGGATTAGGGTGTGGGATTTGGGGTTAGGGTTAGTGTTAGGGTTTAGGGTTAGGGGTAGGTTTAGTGTTAGGGTTAGGGTTAGGGTTACTCTTGGGGTTAGGGTTATGGTTGGGGTAGGGTTAGGGTTATGGTTGGGGTTACGTTTACGGTTAGGGTTGGGGGTTAGGGGTTAGGGGTTGGGGTTAGGGTTAGTGCCGGTAGAGTTTGGGGTTAGGGTTAGGGTGAGTTTTGGTGTTAGGGTTAGGGTTAGGGTGAGTGTTAGGGTTAAACTTGGTGTTGGGGTTAGTGTTAGGGGTTAGGTTTTGGGGTTAGGGTTGGGGTTGGGGTTGGGGTTGGGGTTGGGTTTGGGGTTAGTGTTACTGTTAGGGTTGGGGTTAGAGTTTAGATTTGGGGTTAGGGGTTAGAACAGGGTTAGGGTTACGGTTGGGGTTAGGGTTAGGGTTGGGGTTTCAGTTGGGGTTAGGGTTAGGGTTGGGTTAGTGTTAGTGTTAGGGTTAGGGTTTAGGGTTTAGGGATAGGGTTAGGGTTAGGGTTCCGGTTAGGGTTAGGCTTTAGGGTTAGGGTTAGTGTTATTGGTTAGGGTTATGGTTAGGGTTAGGGTTAGGGTTAAGCTTAGTGTTGGGGTTAGTGTTAAGTTTAGGGTTAGGGTAGGTTTAGGGTTCGGGTTGGCGTTGGGGTTAGCGTTAGCGTTAGGTTTAGGGTTGGTGTTGGGGTTAGGGTTGATGGTTTAGAGATAGGGTGAGGGATAGAGTTGGGGTTAGGGTTAGGGTTGGGTTGGGGTTAAGGTTAGCTTTGGGGCTGGGGCTGGGGCTGGGGCTACGGTTATGTTTAGGCTTAGGGGTAGGGGCAGGGTTGGGGTGGTGGCTAGTGTTACTGTTGGGGTTGGGGTAGAAGGGTTTAAGTTTGGGATTATGGTTAGAATAGGTTAGATTTGGGGTTTGGGATTTGGGGTTAAGGTTAGTTTAGGGTTAGAGTTGGTGTTTAGGGTTAGGGTTAGGTTCATTGTTTGGGGTTGGGGTTGGGGTTTGGTAAGGGGTATGTTAGGGGTTGTGGTTGGGGTTGGGGTTAGGGTTCAGTGCTAGGATTAGGGTTAGGGATAGAGGTAGGGTTATGGTTAGGGTTGGGTTGGGGTTAGGGGTAGGGGTAAGGGTAGGGCTAGGTTTAAGGCTAGCGCTGGGGCTGGGTTTAGGGTTAGGGATAGGGGTAGGGGTGGGGGTTGAGTTTAGTGTTAGGATTAGGGTTGGGGTTGGGTTGGGGTTAGGGGTTAGGGTTAGGGTGGGTGGGGTTGGGGGTAGTACAGTTGTGTGTTGCTAGGGTTGGGTTGGGTTAGGGTTGGGTTAGTGTTAGGGTTGGGGGTAGGGGTTGGGTTAGGGATGGCGGTTTGGGGCAGGGCTGAGTGCTGGGGCTGGGGCTCGGCTGGGGCAAAGTTTGGGGTTAGGGTTAGTGTTTGGGGTTAGGGTCAGGCTTTGGGTTAGGGTTAGTGTTGTTGGTTGGGGTTGGGGTTAAGATTGGTTTAGATTTGGGTTTAGGTTTAAGGTTAGTGTTATTGTTAGGGTTAGTGTTGGGGTTAGTGTTGGGGTTGGGTTTAGGCTTAGGGTAGGTTCATTCTTGGGGTTTGGGTTGGGGCTGGGGTGGGGGTTGGGTTAGCGTTACTGTTGGGGTTAGGGTTAGAGGGTTTGGGGTGGGGTTGGGGTTAGAATAGGGTTGGGGTTGGGGTTGGGGTTGGGGTTGGGGTTGGGGTTGGGGTTGGGGGCCGGGGTGGGGTGGGATTACGGGTTGAGGTTGGTGTTGGGGTTGGGGGTTGGGGTTGGGTTAGGGTTGGGGTTAGGGGTTGGGTTTGGGGCTAGCGCTGGGGCTGGGGTTTAAAGCAAGGGCTATGTCTGGGGCTGGGGCTGGGACTGGGGTTGGGGTTGGGGGTAAGGGTAGGATTAGGGGTTGAGGTTGGTGTTGGTGTTGGGGTTGGGGTTGGGTTAAGGTTGGGTTTGGGGTTAGAGTTGGTGTTGGGGTTAGTGTTGGGTTTAGGGATAGGGCTAGTTTTGGGGTTGGGGTTAAGGCTAGGGTTGGGGTTTATGGTTTAGGGGTTGGGGTTGGGGCTGGGGTTGGTTTTGGGGCAGGGGCTGGTGCTGGGGCTGGGGCTGCGGCTGGGGCTAAGGTTGGGGTTAGTGTTTGGGATTAGTGTTGGGTTTGGGTTTGGGATTTGGGGTTGGTGTGGGTTTGGGGGGTAGGGTTGGGGTTGGTGTTGGGTTTTGGGGTTTGGGATTAGGTTTGGGGTTGGGGTTAGGGTTAGGGATGGGGTTGGGGCTGGGGTTAGGGGTAAGGATTTGGGGTTGGGGTTACGGGTAGGGTTAGGGGTAGGAGTAGGGGAAGGTGTATGGCTTGGGGTTGGGGTTAGTGTTGGGGTTGGGTTGGGGTTAGGGTTAGGGTTTGGGTTTATGGTTAGCGTTAGGGTTGGGGCTAGGGATAGGCTTGGGGCTATGGTTAGTGCTAGGGCTAAGGTTAGGGGTTAGGGTTAGGGTTGGTGTTGGGGGTTAGAGGCAGCGGTAGGCGTAGGGGTTTGAGTTTGGGTAGGGTTATGTTTAGGGGTTGGATTAGGGTGGGTTTAGGGTTTAGGGTTATGGTTAGGGTTAGGATTAGGGTTAGGGTTAGGGTTAGGGCGTTAGGTTTGGGTTTTGGGTTGGGGTTGGGGCTAGGTTGGTTTAGTTTTGGGGTTTGGGGTTGGGGTTAAGGTTAGGGTTAGGGTTAGCGTTAGTGTTGGGTTTTAGGGTTTGGGGTTGGGGTTAGGGTTAGGTTTAGGGTTAGGGTTAGGGATAGGGATAGGGTTAGGGTTAGGGTTAGGGTTTGGGGTTTAATGTTGGGGTTAGGGTTAGGGCTCAGTTTGGGTTAGGGTTAAGGTTAGGGTTTGGGGTTTAGGGGTTAGGGGTTAGGGCTAGGGATAGGGTTAGAGCTAGGGATAGTGCTGGGGCTAAGGTTAGGGTTAAGTTTGGGGTTAGGTTTGGGGTTAGGTGTGGGGGTAGATTAGGACTTCTTGTTGGGGTTTAGTGTTAGGTTTATTGTTGGATTAGCGTTAGGGTTGGGGTTAGGATTGGGGTTTGGTTTGGTTTAGGGTTTGGGGGTAGGGGTAGGGGTTGGGGTTGGTGTTGGGGTTGGGGTTAGGATTAGGGTTAGGGTTGGGTTGGGGTTTAGGGTTAGTGTTTAGGGTTAGGGGTAGGGGTACAGTTAGTGTTGTTGCTAGGGTTGGGGTTAGGGTTGGGTTGGGTTAGGGTTATGGTTGGGGAAGGGTTAGGGTTAGGTATGGGGCTGGGTTTGGGGCAGGGGCTGGTGCTGGGGCTGGGGCTACGGCTGGGGCAAAGTTTCAGGTTGGGGTTAGTGTTATTGGTTGGGGTTGGGGTTAAGATTAGTTTGGTTTTATGTTTGGGTTTAAGGTTAGTGTTGGTGTTGGTGTTGGGGGGGTTGGGGTTGGGTTAGTGTTTGGGTTAGGGTTGAGGGCAGGTTCATGGTTAGGGTTTGGTTTGGGGCTGGGGTGGGGGTTGGGGTTAGCGTTACTGTTGGGGTTAGAGTTAGAAGGTTTGGATTTGGGTTAGGGGTTAGAATAGGGTTAGGGTTAGGGTTAGGGGTGGGGTTAGAGTTAGAGTTGGGGTTGGGTTTGGGGTTAGGGGCAGGGTAGGGGTGGGATGGGGGTTGAGGTTGGTTTTGGGGTTGGGGTTGGGGTTGGGTTGGGCTTGGGGTTGGGGTTGGGTTTGGGGCTGGCGCTGGGTCTGGGGTTTAAAGCAAGGGCTATATCTGGGGCTGGGGCTGGGACTAGGTTTGGGGTTAGGGTTAGGGGTAAGGGTAGTATCAGGGGTTGAAGTTAGTGTTGGGGTTGGGGTTGGGGTTGGGTTAGGGTTAGGTTTGGGGTTGGGGTTGGTGTTAGGGTTGAGTGTTGGGTTTAGGGATAGGGCTAGTTTTGGGGTTGGGTTTAAGGCTGGGGTTAGGGTTTATGGTTTAGGGGTTGGGGTTGGGGCTGGGTTGGTTTTGGGGCAGGGGCTGGTGCTGGGGCTGGGACTAAGGTTGGGGTTAGTGTTTGGGGTTGGTGTTGGGTTTGGGTTTGGGATTTGGGGTTAGTGTGGGTTTAGGGGTGGGGTTAGGGTTGGTGTTGGGTTTTGGGGTTTGGGATTAGGTTTGGGTTTGGGGTTGGGGTTGGGATAGGGCTAGGGTTAGGGTTGGGATTAGGGGTTGGGGGTTGGGGTTACGGGTAGGGGTAGGGGTAGGAGTAGGCAAAGGTGTATGGCTTGGGGTTCGGGTTAGTGTTGGGGTTGGGTTAGGGTTGGGGTTGGGTTTATGGTTAGCGTTAGGGTTAGGGATAGGGATAGGCTTGGGGCTATGGCTAGTGCTAGGGCTAAGTTTGGGGTTAGGGTTAGGGTTAGTGTTAGGGGTTAGAGGCAGCGGTAGGCGTAGGGGTTTGAGTTTGGGTAGGGTTATGTTTAGGGTTGGATTAGGGTTGGGTTTGGGGTTTGGGGTTTGGGGTTTCGGTTAGGGTTAGGAATAGGGGGCTGGGATGGGTTGGGGCTGGGGCTGGTGCTCGGGTTGGGGGCTGGGGCTGGGGTAAAGGTTAGGATTGGGGTTTGGATTTGGGGTTGGGGGTTGGGATTGAGCTGGGGCTGGGGCTGGGGCTAGGGTTGGGGTTGGGGTTGGGGGTTTGGGGTTGGGGTGGTTTGGGGTTTGGGGTTGGGGTTAGGGTTGGGGTTAAGAGTTTAAGTTAGTTTTGGGGTTGGGTTTGGCGTTGGGAGTTCGGGTTCGGGTTGGGGGTTAAGGTTATGGGTAGGGGTAGGGGTAGGGGAAGGGGTATGGGTTGGGGTTAGGGTTAGGGTTAGGGTTGGGGTTGTGTTAGTGTTAGGGTTAGCATTAAGGTTGGGGTTTAGGGTTTATGGTTATGGTTAGGTTTAAGTTTGGGGCTGGGGCTGGGGTTAAGGCTGGGGGTTACAGGTCTGGGGTTGGGGTTAGGGGTTAAGTTTGGGTTTAGGGTTAGGGTTAGGGTTGGGGTTGGGGTTGGGGTTGGGGTTGGGGTTAGACTTGGGGTTGGGGCTTTGGCTGGGGTTGGGGCTGGGTCTGGGGCTGGGGCTGGGGCTATGGCTGGGGCTGGGGTTTAGGGGTAGGGTTGGGCTTGGGGTTGGGCTTAGGGTTGGGGCTATGGCTGGGGTTGGGGCTGGGGTAGGTGCTGGGGCTGGGGCTTGGGGCTGGGGTTCAGGTTGGGGTTAGGGTTAGGGTTAGGGGGTTGGGGCAGGGTTAGCTTTGGGGTTGGGTTTAGGGTTGGGGTTTGGGGTTAGGTTTGGGATTAGGTTTGGGGTTAGGGTTACTCTTGGGTTTGGGAGTTAGGGTTGGGGTTGGGGTTACGGTTATGATTAGGGTTATGGTTAGGGTTAGGGTTAGTTGTTACGGTTGGGGTGAGTAATAGGTTTAGGGATAGGGTTAGTGTTAGGGTTATGGTTAGGGTTGGGTTAGGGTTAGGGCTGTGGTTGGGGTTAGGGTTAAGTTTACGGTTAGCGTTACTGTTAGGGTAAGGGTTACAAGAGGTTTAGGTTTAGGGTTAGGTTTAGAATAAGGTTACAGTTAGGGCTAGGGTTTAAAGTTATTATTGGGGTTAGTGTTAGTATTGGTGGTTACAGTTAGGGTTAGCATTAGGGCTAGGGTTGTGTTAGCATTAGGGTTAGGGTAAGTGTTTAGGGTTAGCTTTAGGGTTAGGGTTTAGGGTTTAGGGATAGGGTTAGGGATTATGGATATGGTTAGTGTTGTGCTCAGGTTGGGGTTATGGGTAGGTAAGGGTTAGGGGTACGGTTTGGGTGTAGGGTTAGTGTTAGGGATAGGATTGGGTTAGTGTTTGGGTTAGGGTTAAGGTTAGGGTATAGGGTTTAGGGTTGGGGTTAGGTTTAGGGTTAGGTTAGGGTTAGGGTTAGGGTTATGGCTTGGGCGTTAGGGATAGTATGGGGCTTAGTGCTAAGGTTAGGGTTAGGGTTAGTGTTTAGGGTTAGGGTTAGGTTGAGGTTTAGGTTTGGGGTTCAGGTTAGGGTTAAGGTTATCATTAGTGTTAGGTTTGGGGGTTTAGACTTGGGGTTAGGGTTAGGGATAGGTTTAGGGTTAGGGTTAGGGTTGGGGTTAGGGTTAGGGTTGGGTGTAGTTTAGGGTTAGGGTTGGGGTTGGGGTTGGGGTTAGGGTTAGGGTTAGGGTTACTGTTAGGGTTTGGGTTAAGAAGGGTTTTAGGGTAGGGGTTAGGGTTAGGACTTGTGTTGGGGTTGGGGTTACAGTTATGGTTGGATTAGGGTTTGGGTTAGGGTGTAGAGAATGTTTAGGTTTAATGTTAGGGTTAGGATTAGGGTTGGGGTTAGGTTTAGGTTTAGGGTTAGGGTTAGGTTATTTAGGGGGGTTAGGGTTAGGGTGTAGAGTTTATGGTTAGGGTTGGGGTTAGGGGTTAGGGGTTTGGGTTAGGGTTAGCATTAGGGTGTGGGGTTGGTGTTAGGGTTAGGGTTAGTGTTAGGGTTTAGGGTTAGGGTTAGGGGTTAGGGTTAGTGCTAAGGTTAGGGTTGGGCTTAGTGTTAGGGTTGGGGTTAGGGTTAGGGTTAGGGTTGGGGTTGGGTTTAGGGGGTCAGGGTCTGGGGTTACTGTTAGGGTTAGGGTTAGGTTTACGTTAGGGGTTAGGGGTTAGGGTTAGGATTAGGGTTAGGTTAGCTTTACTGTTGTGGGGTTAGAAATGTTTAGGTTTAGGCTAGGGTTAGAATAGGGTTAGGGTTAAAGGGTTTAGGGTTAGGGTTAGCGTTTACGATTTGGGGTAGGGGTAGGGATAGGGTTAGGGCTAGGTTGGGGTTAGTAGGTTGGGTTGAGGTTAGGATTAGTTTGGGGTAGGGTTAGGGCTAGGGTTAGGTTTAGGGTTTGGGGTTTGGGGTTAGGGTTAGTGATAGGGGAAGGGTGGCTTGGGGTTAGGGTTAGGGTTAGGGTTTGGGGTTAGGGTTAGGGTTTGGGGTTAGGGTTGGGGTTGGGGTTAGGGTTGGGATTGGGGTTGGGGCTGGGGCTGGGGTTTGATGGGGTGGGTTTGGGGTTGGGGGTTGGGGTTAGGGTTTGGGTTTAGGGTTTCGGGTTAGGGTTAGGGTTAGGGTTAGGGTTAGGGTTAGGGGTTGGTTAGGGTTGGGTTAGGTTAGGGTTAGGGTTAGGGTTAGGGTTAGGGTTGGGGTTGGGGTTAGGGTTGGGATTGGGGTTGGGGTGAGGGTCAGGGTTGGGTTCGGGTTAGGGTTGCGGTTAGGTTGGGGTTAAGGTTTAGGGTTTAGGGTTAGCGATATGGTTACGGTGGTTTAGGGTTAGGGTTAATTGGGTTAGGGTTATGGTTAGGGTTAGGGTTGGGGCTGGGATAGGGTTACAGCTTGGGATGCTAAGGTTAGAAGTTAGGGGTTAGGGTTAGGGTTAGGGATTAGGGCCTCGTTAGGGGTAGGTTTGGATTAGGGTTAGGTTAGGGTTGGGGTTTGGGTTAGGGTTAAAGTTAGGGTTGGGTTTAGAGTTTAGGTTTAGTTTGGGGTTTGGGTTAGGGTTAGTGTTAGGGTTGGGCTTAGGGTTAGGATTAGCCTTGGGGGTTAGGGTTAGGTTAGGGTTAGTTTTAGATTTGGGGTTAGGATTAGGGTTAGTGTTGGCGTTAGGGTTGGGGTTGGGGTTAGTGTTAGGGTTAGGATTAGGTTTAGGGTTAGGGTAGGGTTGGGGTTGGGGTTGTTGTTAGGGGTTAGGGTTAGGTTGGGCCTATGGCTGGGGTTACGGCTGGGGCTAGGTGCTGGGGCTAGGGGCTACAGCTGGGGGTTAGGGTTAGGGTTTAGGTTTTATTATGGGGTTAGGGTTAGGGTTAGGGTTGGGGTTAGGGGTTAGGGTTAGGGTTGGGGTTAGTGTTAGGGTTTGGGGTTAGGGTTAGGATTAGTGTTAGGGTTAGTGTTACTCTTAGGGTTAGGCGTTAGGGTTAGGGTTATGGTTATGGTTAGGGTTAGGGTTACGGTTAGGGTTAGGGTTAGGGTTAGGGTTAGAGTGAGGATAGAGTTTAGGGTTAGGGTTAGGGTGAGTGTTAGTGTTAGTGTTAGGGTTAGGGTTAGTGTTAGGGTTAGGGTTAGGGTATGTTTAGGGTTAGTGTTGGGGTTGGGGTTTGGGTTTGGGGTTGGGGTTAGGGGTTAGTTTTACTGTTAGGGTTAGATTTACTGTTAGGGTTAGGTTTAAAAGTTTAGGGTTAGGGTTAGGGTTAGGGTTAGGGTTAGGGTTGGGGTTTGGATTAGGTTTCTGGTTGGGGTTTGGGTTTAGGGTTAGGGTTAGGGTTAGGGTTCAGGTTAGGGTTAGGCATTAGTGTTGGGGTTAGTTTTATTGGTTAGGGTTATTGTTAGGATTAGGGTTAGTGTTAGGGTTAGTGTTAAGTTTAGGGTTAGGGTAGGGTTAGGGTTCGGGTTGGCCTTGGGGTTAGCGTTAGGGGTTAGGTTTAGGGTTTGGTTGGGGTTAGGGTTTATCGTTTAGGAGATAGGGTGAGGGATAGAGTTAGGGTTAGGGTTAGGGTTGGGTTAGGGTTAAGGTTGGGTTTGGGGCTGGGGCTGGGGCTGGGGCTACGGTTATGTTTAGGCTTAGGGGTAGGGGTAGGGTTGGGGTTGTGGCTAGTGTTACTGTTGGGGTTGGGGTAGAAGAGGTTTAAGTTTGGGGCTGCGGTTGGAATAGAGTTAGATTTAGGTTTGGGATTTGGGGTTAAGGTGAGTTTAGGGGTTAGAGTTGGGGTTTACGGTTGGGGTTGGGTTCATTGTTAAGGGTTAGGGTTGGGGTTGAGGAAGGGGTATGTTTGGGGGTTGTGGTTAGGGTTAGGGTTAGGGTTCAGTGTTAGGATTAGGGTTATGGATAGAGGTAGGGTTATGGTTAGGGTTGGGTTGGGGTTAGGGTTAGGGATAAGGGTAGGGCTAGGTTTGGGGCTAGCGCTAGGTCTAGGTTTGGGGTTAGGGTTAGCGATAGGGGTAGGGTTAGGGGTTGAGGTTAGTGTTAGGGTTAGGGGTTGGGGTTGGGTTAGGGTTAGGGTTAGTGTTTGGGGTTAGGGTTAGGGGTGTAGGTGTGGGGGTACAGTTAGTGTTGTTGCTAGGGTTGGGGTTAGGTTTGGGGTTGGGTTAGGGTTAGGGTTAGGTTTGGGGCTGGTGCTAGGGCTGGGGTTTATAGCTAGGGCTATGTCTGGGGATAGGACTACGACTAGGGTTAGGGTTAGGGTTAGGGGGTAAGGGTGGGATTAGGGGTTGAGGTTGGTGTTGGGGTTAGAGTTAGGGTTGGGTTACGGTTGGGGTTAGGTTTGGGATTTGGGTTAGTGTTAGGGTTAGTGTTAGGTTTAGGGTTGGGGCTAGTTTCAGGGTTGGGGTTAGGGTTAGGGTTTATGGTTTAGGGTTAGTGTTGGGGCTAGGGGTTGGTTTTGGGGCAGGACTAGTGCTGGGGCTGGGGCTACTGCTGGGGCTAAGGTTGGGGTTAGTGTTTGGGGTTACTGTTGGGTTTAGGTTTGGGATTTGGGGTTGGTGTGGGTTTGGGGGTAGGGTTGGGGTTGGTGTTGGGTTTTGTTTTTAGGATTAGGTTTGGGGTTGGGTTTGGGGCTGGGATAGGGTTATGGCTAGGGTCAGGGGTTAGGATTGGGGGTTGGGGTTATGGGTAGGGGTAGGGTAGGGGAAGGTGAATGGCTTGAGGTTGGGTTTAGGGTTAGGGTTGGGTTTGGGTTGGGGTTGGGTTTGGGTTTGGGGTTTATGGTTGGGGTTAGGGTTAGAGCTAGGGATAGGGTTGGGGCTATGGCTAGTGCTAGGTCTAATGTTAGCGTTGGGGTTAGGGTTAGTGTTAGGGGTTAGAGGCAGCGGTAGGGGTAGTGGTTTGTGTTTGTGTTAGGGTTATCTTTAGGGTTGGGTTGGGGTTGGGGTTAGAGTTGGGGTTGGGGTTTGGGGTTTGGGATGGGGGTTGGGTTAGGGGGTTGGGATTGGGGCTGGGGATAGGGTTGGGGCTGGGGCAAGTACTCGGGTTGGGGCTGGGGCTGCGGCTGGGGCTACGGCTGGGGCTGGGGTAAAGGTTGGGGTTAGGGTTGGGGTTGGGATTAGGGATGGGGCTGGGGCTGGGGCTGGGAGTTGGGATTAGGGTTAGGGTTTGGGTTTAGGGTTGGGGTAGGGTTGGGGTTAGGGTTGGGGTTGGGGTTGGGGTTGGGGTTAGCGTTACTGTTAGATTAGGGTAGAAGGGGTTTAGATTTGGGTTGGGTTTAGCGTTGGGGGTTTGGTTAGGGTTAGGCGTTAAGGTTACGGGTAGGGTTAGGGGTAGGGGAAGGGGTGTGGGTTGGGGTTAGGGTTAGGGTTAGTGTTAGGGTTGGGTTAGTGTTAGGGTTAGCATTAAGGTTAGGGTTTATGGTTTATGGTTATGGTTAGTTTTAGGTTTGGGGCTAGGGATAGTGTTAGGGCAAGGGGTAGGGCTAGGGCTAGGGGTTAGGAGTTGGGGTTAGGGTTAATTTTAGGGTTAGGGTAGTGCTAGGCTTGGGGTTGGGGTTGGGGTTGGGGTGAGGTTTGGGCTTGGGGTTGGGGCTATGGCTGGGGTTGGGGCTGGGGCTGGTGCTGGGGTTGGGGCTACAGCTGGGGCAGGGGTTGGGGTGAGGGTTGGGGTTGGGGTTGGGCTTAGAGTTGGGGCTATGGCTGGGGTTGGGGCTGGGGCTGGTGTTGGGGCTGGGGCTACGGCTGGGGTAGGGTTCGGGTAAGGGTTAGCTTTGGGGTTGGGGTTAGGGATAGGGCAGGGGTTGGCTTTGGGGTTGGGGTTTGGGGTTGGTGTTTGGGGTTGGGGTTGGGATTAGGGTTACTCTTGGGGTTGGGAGTAAGGGTTTAGGGTTAGGGTTATGGTTATGGTTAGGGTTACCTTGGGGTTGGGGTTAGGGGTTAGGGTTAGGGTGAGGAATAGGGTTTGGGGTTTGGGTTAGGGTTAGGGGTTTGGGGTTAGGGTTAGGGTTAGGGTTTGGGGTTTAGGGTTGGGGTTAGGGTTAGGGTTAGCGTTAGGGTTAGCGTTACATTTGGGGTTAGGGTTAGGTTGGGGTTAGGGTTAGTGTTAGGGGTTAGGGTTAGGGTTAGGGTTAGGTTAGCGTTAGTGTTTGGGTTGGGGTTAGGGTTGGGGTTGGGGTTAGGGTTTGGGGTTGGGGTTGGGATTGGGGTTGGGGTTAGGGTTGGGGTTGGGGTTGGGTTTAGGGTTGGGGGGGTTGGGGTTAGGGTTGGGGTTGGGGTTGGGGTTTGGGTTGGGGTTAGGGTTAGGGGTGTTGGGGTTAGGGTTAGGGTTGGGGTTAGGTTTAGGGTTAGGGTTGGTGTTTAGGGTTGGGGTTAGTGTTTGGGGTCAGGGTCAGGGTTTAGGGTTAGGCTTAGGGTTAGGGTAAGGTAGCGTTAGGTGGGGTTAGGGTTAGGGTTAGGGTGTTAGGGTTAGGGTTAGGGTTAGGGTTAGGGTTAGGGTTAGGGGTTAGGGTTGGGGTTAGGGTTAGGAGTTTAGGGTTGGGGTTGGGGTTAGGGTTGGTTAGGGTTTTGGGTTGGGGTTGGGGTTGGGGTTAGGGTTGGTGTTGAGGGTTAGGGTTGGGGTTGGGGTTGGGGTTGGGGTTGAGCTTGGGGTTAGGGTTGGTGTTAGGGCTAGGGTTGGGGTTAGGGGTTAGGGTTAGGTTTAGGTTTAGGTGGGTTTATGGTTAGTGTTGGGGTTAGTCTTAGGTTTAGGGTTAGTGTTAGGTTAGGAGTTACGGTTATGGTTAGGGTTCGGGTTGGGGGTTAGGGTTGGGAATGGGCTGGAGTTAGGGTTACGGTTGGTTTATTGTTGTGTAGGGATTAGGGATAGTGTTAGTGTTTAGGGTTAGGGTTAGGGTTAGTGCTTAGGATTTAGTGATAGGGTTGGGGGATAGGTAGGGTTAGAGGGTTAGGGTCAGGTTGGGTTGGTTTACGGTTAGGGGTTGCGGTTTAAGGTTTACGGTTGGGGTTAGGGGTTGGGGTTTCGGGTTGGGTATGGGTCAGATTTGGGTTAGTGGTTGGGGTTAGGGGTAGGTGTGTGGTATGTGTTGGGGCTTGGGTTGAGGTTGGGGTTAGGGTTGGTTGGGTTAGGGGTTAGGGTTAGGGTTTAGGGTTTAGTATTAGGGTTAAGAATAGGGTTAGGGTTAGGCCGAGGGATAGGGTTAGGCCTGGGGCTGGTGCTAGTGCTAAGGCTAGGGTTAGGGTTAGGGTTAGGGTGCGGTTAGTGGTAGGGTTGGGGTTGGGGTGAGGGAAGGATTAGGGTTAAGGTTAGGGTTGGGGTTAGGGTACGCTTGGGGTTAGGGTCAGAATAGGTTTTGGTTTATGGTTGGGGTTAGAATAGTGTTGGGGTTAAAGTTAGGGTTAGGGTTAGGGTGCGGTTAGGGGTAGGGTTGGGGTTGGGGTTGGGGTTAGGTTTGGGGTTTAGGGTTAGGGTTTGGTTCAGGGTTAGGGTTGGGGGTTAGGGTTAGGGGTGGTGTTAGTGGTAGGAGTATGGGTTGGGGTTTGGGTTAGGGTTAGGGTTAGGGTTAGATTAAGGGTAATGGTTAGTGTTACGGTTAGCGTTAGGGTTAGGGATAGGGTTGGGTTAGGGGCTAGGGGGTAGGGGTATGGGTAAGGGTAGGGGTTAGGGTTAGGGTTGGGGTTAGGTTTATGGTAAGGGTTGGGTATAGGTTTAGGGTTGGGGTTGGGGTTAGGGATAGGATTAGGGTTGGGGGTGCGGTTGGGGTTAGGGTTGGGGTTGGGGTTGTGGTTAGGGTTAGTGTTAGGGTTAGCATTACTCTTAGGGTTAGGGTTAGAAGACGTTTCAGTTTAGGGTAAGGTTTAGGGTTAGGGTTGGGTGTTAGGCTTAGGGTTGGGGTTAGGGTTGGGTTATGGTTAGGGTTAGTGTTTAGTGTTTAGGGTTAGGGATAGGGTTAGGGTTAGGTTAGGGTTAGGATTAGGGGTAGGGTTAGGGGTTGGGGTTAGGGTTAGGTGTTGGGGTTGGGGTTGGGTTTAGGGTTGGGGGTTGGGTTAGGGTTAGGGGTAGGGATAGGGTTAGGGGTATGGGTAGGTTTAGACGGGTTAGGGTTGGGGTTAGGCTTAGGGATAGTGTTAGGTTTACGGTTAGGTTTAGGGTTAGGGTTGGGGTTAGAGTTTAGGGTTAGGGGTTGGGGCTTAGGTTTAGGTTTAGGTTGGGTTTAGGTTTAGAGTTAGGGTTAGTGTTAGGGGTAGGATTAGTGTTAGGGTTAGGGGTTACAGTTATGGTTGGGGGTCGGGGTAGGGGTATGGGTAGGGGAATGGGTTGGAGTTAGTGTTAGGGTTAGTTTTATTGTTGTATAAGGGTTAACGTTAGTGTTAGTGTTTAGTGTTAGGGTTAGTGTTAGGATGTGGGGTTTAGTGATAGAGTTAGGGTAGGGATAGGGTTAGGGTTAGGGTTGGGTTAGGGTTAGGGTTAGGGTTATGGTTCAAGGTTTAGGGTTAGGGTTAGGGTTAGGGTTTAGGGTTACTGTTTTGGTCAGTTTTAAGTTTAGGGTTTGGGGTTAGGGGTAGGTGTAGCGGTATGTGTTGGGGTTTGGGTTATGTTTAGGGTTAGCATTGGGTTGGGGTTACGTTTGGGTTTAGGGTTAGGGTTAGGGTTAGTGTTAGTGTTAGGGTTAGGGTTAATATTAGGTTGTGGTAGGGGTTAGCGTTAGGGTTGGGTGTGTTTACGGTTAGGGGTAGGGTTAGGGGTAACAGTAAGGGTATGGGTTGGGGTTAGGTTAGGGTTAGGGTTAGCATTACTCTTATGGTTAGGGGTAGAAAGGTTTCAGTTTGGGGTGAGGTTTAGGGTTAGGGTTAGAGGTTAGGCTTAGGATTAGGGTTAGGGTTGGGTTATGGTTAGGGTTAGTGTTTGGTTTAGGGTTAGGATAGGTTTAAGTTTAGTGTTGGGGTGGGGTTAGTGATAGGATTTGGGTTAGCATTGCTGTTAGGGTTAGGGTTAGAAGGATAAGGTTTTGGGTTACTGTAACAATAGGGTTAGGGTTAGTGTTAGGGTTAGGGGTACAGTTAGGGTTAGGGTTGGGGTTGGTCTTAGGTTCAGGGGTTAGGGTTAGCGTTACTCTTAGGGTAGGTTAGAAGGGTTTCAGTTTAGGGTTTGGGTTAGGGTTAGGGTTGGGGTAGGGGTAAGGTTAGTGTTAGGATTGGGTTGGGGTTAGGGTTTAGGGTTTATGTTTAGGGTTACAGTTGGGGTAGGGTCAGAGGTTGTGGTTAGGGTTAGGGTTAGGGTTAGTGTTGGGTTTAGGGTGTCGGGTTTAGGATTTGGGTTGGGGTTAGGGTTAGGGTTGGATTATGGTTAGTGTTAGGGTTAGTGTTTGCGGTTAGGGTTAGGGATTAGGGTGTAGGGTTAGGGTTAGGGTTAGGGTTAGTGTTAGGATTACGGGTAGCATTAGGGGTTGGGGTTAGGTTTAGGATTAGGGTTAGGTTGGGTTGGGGTTAGCAATGGGGTTAGGAATAAGGCTAGAGCCAGTCCTGGGGCTGGGGCTGGGGCTGGGGTCAAGCTGGGGTTAGTGTGAGGGTTGGGATTTAGGGGTTGGGTTTAGGGGTTAGAGTTTGGGATTGGGGTTAGTGTTGGGTTTGGGGTCAGGGTTGGGGTTAGCGTTACTATTGGGTTGAGTGTAGAAGAGGTTTGGGTTTAGGGTTAGCGTTAGAATAAAGTTAGGGTTAGGTTTGCTTTATGAGGGTTAGGGTTAGGTTAGGGATAGGGTTAGGGCTTCGTTTTAGGATTAGGGTTGGTTGCAGGGTTGGGGGCTAGTGTTGGGGTTGGGGTTAGGGGTTAGGAGAAGGGTTAGGGGTAGGGGTATGGGTTGGAGTTAGGATTAGGGTTAGGATTGGGTTAAGGTTAGTGTTAGGGTTAGGGGTTAGGGTTAGTATTGGGGTTAGGTTAGGGTTAGGGTTAGGGTTTTGGTTGAGTTTTTAGGGTTAGGGTTAGTGTTAGGGTTAGGGTTAGTGTTAGGGTTGGGGTTAGGGTTAGGGTTAGGATTAGGGTTAGTGTTAGGGTTAGGATTAGGTTAGGTTTAGGGTTTAGGTTTAGGGTTAGTGTTCGTTTAGGGTTAGGGTTGGGGTTAGGGTTGGGGTCAAGGTTAGGGTTAGGGTTGGGGTTTGGGGTTTGGGGTTGGGGTTAAAAATAGGGTTGGGTTAGGCTGAGTGATAGGTTTGGGCCTGGGGCTGGTGCTAGTGCTAAGGCTAGGGTTAAGTTAGGGGTTGGGGGTGCGGTTGGGGAAGGGTTGGGTTTGGGGTTAGGGATGGGATTAGGGTTAGGGGTTAGGGGTTAGGGTTGCGGTTAGGGTTAGGGTCAGGAATATGTTTCGGTTTAGGGGTTGGGGTTAGAATAGGGTTAGGGTTAAGGTTAGGGTTAGGGAATGGGTTAGGGGTAGGGTTGGGTTGGGGGTTAGGGTTAGGTTTAGGGTTTAGGGTTAGAGTTTGTTTCAGGGTTAGGGTTAGGGGTTAGTGTTAGGGGTGGGGTTAGTTGTAGGGTATGGGTTGGTGTTTGGGCTATGGGGGTTAGGGTTGGCGTTAGATGTGAGGGTAATGTTTGGGGTTGCAGTTAACATTAGGGTTAGTGTTAGGGTTGGGTTAGGGTTAGGGGTTGGGGTTATGGGTTAGGGTAGGTGTTAGGGTTAGGGTTAGGGTTAGTTTTAGGGTTATGATTAGGGTTAGGTTTTGGGTTTGGGGTTAGGGGTTAGGGTTAGGGTTAGCGTTGGGGTTAGGGTTAGGTTTAGGGTTGGGGTTGGGATTAGGGTTAGTGTTAGGGTTAGCGTTAGGGTTAGGGTTGGGGTATAGGTATAGGGTTAGTGTACAGTTAGGGTTAGGGTTGGGTTGTGGTTAGGGTCAGGATTAGGGTTAGGGTTAGTGTTTAGGGTTTAGGGTTTGGGTTAGGGTTAGGGTTAGGGTTAGGGTAGGTAAAGTTTAGGTTTGGCGTTGGGGTTAGGGGTAGGATTAGGTTTAGGGTTAGGTTTAAGGTTAGGGTTAGGTCGGTTGGGTTTAGGGTTCGAAGGGTTTTGGTTTAGGGTTAGGGTTAGTAGGGTTAGGGTTAGGGTATTGTTAGGGTACAGTTAGGGTTAGGGTTGGGGTTGGGTTGGGGTTAGGGTTAGGGTTAGGGTTAGCATTACTCTTAGGTTTCGGGTTAGAAGTGGTATAGGGTTAGGGTTAGGGTTAGGGATAGTAGTTTTGGTTAGGGTTAGGATTACGGTTAGTGTTAGGCTTGGGGTTAGGGGTTAGGGCTAGGGTTAGGGGTTAGGGTTAGGGTGGGGTGAGGTTGGGGTTGGTGTTTCGGTTGAGGATGGGGTTAGGGTTGGGGTTGGGGTGGGGGTTAGGGTTGGGGTTGGGGTTGGTTTACGGTTGGGGTTCGGGTTAGGGTTAGGGTTGGGGTTAGGGTTAGGGTTAGGGTTAGGGTTGGGGTTAGGGTTAGGGTTAGGGTTAGGGTTGGGGTTGGGTTACAGTTAGGGTTAGGGTCAGGTTCAGAGTGAGGTTTAGGGTTGGGTTTAGCGTTAGGGTTAGTATTAGCGTTGGGGTTAGCCATAGGGTTTGGGTTAGGGTTACAGTTAGGGTTTAGGGTTAGTGTGAGGGTTAGGGTTAGGGGTTGAGGTTAGGTTTAGGGTTAGGGTTCGTAGTAATGGTTGGGGTTAGGGTGAGGTTAGGGTTGGGGTTGGGTTTAGGGTTGGGGTTGGGGTTATGGTTGGGATTGGGGTAGGGGTTATGGTTGGGGTTAGTGGTTGGGTTTAGGGTTGGGGTGGGGATATGGTTAGGTTTAGGGTTAGGGTTGGGGTTGGGGTTGGTGTTAGGGTTGGGGTTGGGGTTTGGGTTAGGGTTAGGGTTGGGGTTAGGGTTAGGATTAGGGTTAGGGTTTAGGGTTAGGGTTAGGATTTCTCTCAGGGTTAGGGTTAGGGTAAGGGTTTAGGGTTAATGTTAGCATTTCTGTTAGGGTTAGGGTTAGGGTGATGTTAGGGTGAGGGTTGGGGTTAGGGTTAGAGTTAGTGTTAGGGTTAGGGGTTGGGTGTTAGGGTTAGGGTTGGGGGTTAGGGTTGGGGTTAGGGTTGGGGTTAGTGTTGGGGTTGGGGTTTGGGTTGGGGTTAGGGTCAGGGTTTCGGTTATAGTTAGGGTTAGGGTAAGGGTTGGGATAGTGTTAGGGTTGGGGTTAGGAGTTAGGGTTGGGGTTAGGGTTAGGGTTAGAGTTAGGGGTAGGGTTAGGGGCTAGGGTTAGGGTTAGGGTGAGGTTTAGGGTTGGGGTTTGGGTTGAGGTTGGGGTTAGGGTTGGGATTGGGGTGGGGTTAGGTTTGGCATTGTGGTTGGTTTTAGGTTTCGGATTGTGGTCATTGTTAGCGTTGGGGTTAGGGTTAGGGTTAGCGTTAATGTTGGGGTTAGGGTTAGGGTTAGGGTTAGGGTTAGGTTGGGGTTAGGGTTAGGGTTAGGGTTGGGGTTAGGGTTAGGGTTAGGGTTAGGGTTTAGAGTTAGGTTTAGGGTTAGGGTTAGGGTTTAAGGTTAGCGTTAGGGATAGAGTTAGCATTAGGGTTAGGATTACGGTTAGGGTCAGGGGTTAGGGTCAGGGTTTAGGGTTATGGTTAGTGTTAGGTTTAGGGTTAGGGTTAGGGTTAGGTTTGGGGTTGGGGTTGGGGTTAGGGTTAGGGGTTGGGGTTAGTGTTAGGGTTAGGGTTGGGGTTGGGGTTAGGGTTGAAATTGTGGTTTGATTTCGGTTTGGGTTTGGGGTTAGTGTTAGGGTTGGTGTTAGGGTTAGGGTTGGTGTTAGGGTTAGTGTTAGGATTAGGGTTGAGGTTATCATTACTCTTAGGTTTAGGGTTAGAAGATGTTAAGGTTAGGATTAGGGTTAGGGTTTGGGGTTAGGTTTAGGTTTAGGTTTTGGATTAGGGTTAGGGTTAGGTTTAGGTTTAGGATTAGGGCTAGGGGTTAGGGTTAGGGGTTAGTGTTAGGTTTAGGGTTAGGGTTAGGTCATGGTTGGGTTAAGATTAGGGTGAGTTTAGGGTTTAGGTTTAGAGTTAGTGTTAGGTTAGGGGGTAGGGTTAGGGTTAGGGTTGGTGTTAAGTTTAGGGTTAAGGTTAGTGTTAGGTTTAGGGATAGGCTTAGTGTTAGTGTTAGGGTTTAGGGGTTGGGTTTGGGGTTTGAGTTAGGTTAGGATTAGGGTTAGGGGTTAGGTGTGAGGGTTAGGGGTGAGTTAGGGTTAGCTTTACTCTTGGGTTTAGGGTTAGGGGGGTTTAGGGTTAGGATTAGGGTTAGGGTTATGTGTTTTGATTAGATTTGGGTTAGGGTTAGGGTTAGGTTTAGGGTTAGTGTTGGGGCTTTTGGTTAGGTTTAGGCTTACGGTTATGGTTCAGGTTAGGGTTTAGGGTGAGTGTTAGTGTTAATGGTTAGGTTTGGGTTAGGGTTATGGTTAGGGATTAGGGTTAGTGTTAGGGTTGTGTTAGGGTTGGGGTTGAGGTTATGGTTGAGGTTGGAGTTAGGGTTTGGATTGGTTTTGGGGTTAGGGTTGTGATTGTGTTTTGGTTTAGGGTTGGGTTTCAGGTTAGGGTTAGTTTGGGGTTAGGATTAGGTTTAGTGTTAGGTTTGGGGTTAGGTTTAAGGTTGGGGTTGGGGGTTAAGGTTAGGGTTCGGTTAGGTTTTGGATTAAGTTTGGTGTTAGGGTTAGGTTTAGGGTTAGGGTTTAGGGTTGGGTTTAGGTTTACTGTTAGGGTTAGGGTTAGGGGTTGGGGCTATGGTTCGGGCTAGGGATAGGTTTAGGACTTGGGCTAGGGATAGAGCTAGTGTTAGGATTAGCGTTAGGGTTAGGGGTTAGGGTTAGAGTTAGTGTTAGGGTTAGGTTTTGGGTTAGGGTTAGGTTTGGGTTTAGGTTAGGGTTAGGGGTTAGGGTTAGGGTTAGGGTGAGGGTTGGGGTTGGTGTTTGGGTTGAGGATGGGGTTAGGGTTGGGATAAGGGTGGGGGTTAGGGTTGGGATTGTGGTTGGTTTTACGGTTGGGGTTGTGGTTAGGGTTAGGGTTGGGGATAGGATTAGGGTTAGGGGTTAGGTTGAGGGTAGGGTTAGGGTTAGAGTTGGGTTTGGGGTTACGGTTACGGTTAGGGTTAAGGTCAGGTTCAGAGTGAGGTTTAGGGTTAGGTTTAGCGTTAGGGTTAGTATTAGCGTTAAGGTTAGCCATAGGGTTTGGGTTAGGGTTAGGGTTAGGCGTTAGGGTTAGTGTTAGGGTTAGGGTTAGGGGTTAGGTTTAGGTTTAGGGTTAGGGTTCGTGTAATGGTTGGGGGTTAGGGTGAGGGTTAGGGTTGGGGTTGGGTTTAGGGTTGAGGTTGGGGTTATGGTTGGGATTGGGGCGGGGGTTATTGTTGGGATAGTGATTGGGTTTAGGGTTGGGGTGGGGATATGGTTAGGGTTAGGGTTAGGGTTGGGGTTGCGGTTAGTGTTAGGGTTGGGGTTGGGGTTAGGGTTAGGGTTGGGGTTAGGTTAGGGTTAGGGTTAGGGTTTAGTGTTAGGGTTAGCGTTTCTCTTAGGGTTAGGGTTAGGGTTAGGGTTTAGGGTTAATGTTAGCGTTTCTGTTAGGTTTAGGGTTAGAAGAGGTTAGGGTGAGGGTTAGGGTTAGGGTTAGGGTTAGTGTTAGGGTTAGGGTTGAGGTGTTGGGGTTGGGGTTAGGGGTTAGGGTTGGGGTTAGGGTTAAGGTTGGGGTTAGTGTTGGGGTTGGGGTTGGGGGTTGGGGTTTGGGTTAGGGTTGGGGTTAGGGTTGGGGTTGGGGTAGTGTTAGGGTTGGGGTTAGGGTTGGGGTTAGCGTTAGGGTTGGGGTTGGGGTTAGGGTTAGGGGTAGGGTGAGGGGTTAGGGTTATGATTAGGGTGAGGTTTGGGGTTGGGGTTTGTGTTGAGGATGGGGTTAGGTTTGGGATTGGGGTTGGGGTTATGTTTGGGATCGTGGTTGGTTTAGGGTTGGGGTTGTGGTTGGGGTTAGGGTTGGGGATAGGGTGAGGGTTAGCGTTAAGGTTGGGGTTAGGGGTTAGGGTTAGGGTTAGGGTTGGGTTTGGGGTTAGGGTCAGGGTTTAGGGTTAGGGTCAGGGTCAGGGTCAGGTTTAGGGTTAGGGATAGCGTTAGGGTTAGTATTAGCGTTAAGGTTAGCCATAGGGTTTGGGTTAGGGTTAGAGTTAGGCGTTAGGGTTAGTGTTAGGGTTAGGGTTAGGGGTTAGGGTTAGGATTAGAGTTAGGGTTTATAATAAGGGTTAGGGTTAGGCTTAGGGTTAGGGTTGGGGGTTGGGTTTAGGGTTGAGTTTGGGGTTGGCGTTGGGATTGGGGTACGTGTTATTGTTGGGATTGTGGTTGGGTTTAGGGTTGTGGTGGGGATATGGTTAGGGTTGGGATTAGGGTTAGGGTTAGGGTTATAGTTGCGGTTAGTGTTAGGGGTTGGGGTTGGGGTTAGGGTTGGGGTTGGGCTTAGGGTTGGGTTTAGAGTTAGGGTTTAGGGTTAGGGTTAGCGTTTCTCTTAGAGTTAGGGTTAGGGTTAGGGTTTAGGGTTAGGGTTAGGGTTAGGTTAGGGTTAGGGTTAGGGTTTAGGGTTAATGTTAGCGTTTCTGTTAGGTTTAGGGTTAGAGGAAGTTATGGTTAGGGTTAGGGTTGGGGCTCGGGTTAGTGTTAGGTTTAGGGTTCGGTTTTAGGGGTTAGGGTTAGGGTTAGGTTAAGGTTAGGGTGCGGGTTAGGGTTAGGGTTTAGGGTTAGGGTTAGGATTAGGGCTAGGGTTTAGGGTTGGTGTTAGGGTTAGGGTTAGGTTAGGTTTAGGTTTAGGGTTAGGGTTAGAGTTAGGGTTATGGTTAGGATAAGGTTAGGATAAGGGTTAGGGTTAGCGTTTAGGCTTACGGTTAGGGTTAGGGTTAGGGTTTAGGGTTAGGGTTAGGGTTGGCGTTAGGGATAGGGTTGGTTTGGAGTTATGGTTAGGGTTGGTGTTAGGGGTTAGGATTAGGTTTGATTTTAAGGTTAGGGTTAGGGTTAGTGTTAAGGATTAGGATTAGGGTTAGGGTTAGCATTAGGTTGGGTTTATAGTTAGGGTTAGGTGTTAGGGTTAGGGTTAGGTTGAGGTTTGGAGTTACTCTTAGGATTAGGGTTGGAAGAGGTTCAGGGTTAGTGTTAGGGTTAGGGTTAGGGGTTATGATTAGGTTTAGGTTTAGGGTTAGGGTTAGCGTTACTCTTAGGTTTAGGGTTAGAAGAGGTTTAGGGTTAGGTTTAGGGTTAGGGGTTATTGTTAGCGTTACTCTTAGGTTTAGGGTTAGAAGAGGTTTGGGGTTAGGATTAGGGTTAGGGTTAAGGTTAGGATTTGGTTTGAGGGTTAGGGTTAGGTGTTTTGGTTAGGGTTAGGGTTAGGTTTAGGGTTTAGGGTTAAGATTAGGATTAAGGTTAGAGTTTAGGGTTGGTTTTGGGGTTAGGGTTAGGGTTTAAGGTTGGCATTAGGGTTAGAGTTAGTGTTAGGGGTTAGGATTTCCCGTTAGGGTCAGGGTCAGGGTCAGGGTTAGGGTTAGATTTAGTTGTAGGTTTAGCATTAGCGTTAGGCTTAGCGTTGGGCTTAGGCTTAGGGGTTAGGGTTACTGTTATGGTTAGGGTTAGCGGTTAGGGTTAGGGTTATTGGTTAGGGTTACTGTTAGGTTTATGGGTAAAGTTAGGGGTTAGGGTTAGCGTTAGAGTTGGGGTTAGGGTTAGGGTTAGGGGTTAAGATTAGGGATAGAGTTAGGGTTGGGGTAGAGGTTAGGGTTAGTGTTGGTGTTAGGATTAGGCTTAGGGTTGGGGTTAGGGTAGCGTTACTCTCCGGTTTAGGGTGAGGGTTAGGGGTTAGGGTTAAGGTTGGGGTTGGGGTTGGGGTTAGGGTTAGGGTTGGGGTTAGGGTTAGGGGTGGGGTTAGGGTTAGGGCTAGGGTTAGGGTTGGGGTTGGGTTTAGGGTTGGAATTGTTTTTGGTTTAGGGTTAGGGTGGTGGTTAGTGTTAGGGCTAGGGGTTAGGGTTAGGGTTAGTGTTAGGATTTTAGGGTTAGTGTTAGGGGTTATGTTTAACGTAAGTGTTAGTGTTAGGGTTTAGGGTTAGGGTTAGTGTTGGGTTAGGTTTAGGGTTAGGGTTGGGGTTGGGGTTAGGGTTAGGGTTGGGGTTATGGTTAGGGTTAGGATTAGTGTTCAGGTTAGATTTAAGTTTAGGGTTAGGGTTAGGGTTAGGGTTTGTGTTAGGGTTAGGGTTGCGGTTGGGGTTGGGTTATGGTTGGGTTTAGGTTTAGGGTTAGGATTGGTGTTAGGTTTAGGGTTAGGGTTAGGGCTAGAGGTTATGGTTAGGGTTAGGTTTATTGTTAGGTTTTAGGGTTATGGTTAGTGTTAGGGTTATCTTAGGGTTACGGTTAGGGTTAGGGTTAGGGTTATTGTTAGGTTAGGGTTAGGGTTAGGGTTAGCGTTGGCGTTAGGGATAGCATTGCTTTGTGGTTAGGGTTAGGTTTGGTGTTAGGTTTAGGGTTAGGGTTGGTTTCAGGTTGGGGTTAGGTTTAGGGGTTGGGGTTACGGTTGGTGTTAGGTTTTAGGGTTAGGATTAGGGCTAGTGTTAGTTTAGGTTTAGCATTAGGGTTAGGTGTTGGGCTTAGTGTTAGGGTTAGGTTTAGAGTTACTCTTGGGTAGGTTTAGAAGAGGTTTAGGGTTAGTGTCAGGGGTTAGTGTTAGGGTTTATGGTTATTTTTAAAGTTAGGGTGGGGTTAGCGTTACTCTTAGGTTTAGGATTAGAAGAGGTTTAGGGTTAGTGTTGGGGTTAGGATTAGGGTTAATGTTAGGATTTGGTTGGGTTTAGGTTTGGGGTTAGGTGTTTTGGTTAGGGTTGGGGTTAGGGATTAGGGTTAGGGTTAGGGTTAGGTTTTAGGGTTAGGGTTGGGGTTTAAGGTTAGCATTAGGGATAGAGTTAGCATTATTGTTGGGGTTACGGTTAGGGTCAGGGTCAGGGTCAGGGTTTGAGGGTTATGGTTAGTGTTAGGTTTACGGTTAGGGTTAGCATTACTCTCAGGTTTAGGGTGAGGTTTAGGGTTAGGGTACGGTATGGGGTTGTGGTTGTGGTTAGGGTTAGGGTTGGGGTTAGTGTTAGGGTTAGGGTTGGGGTTGGGGTTAGGTTTGTGGTTTGATTTCGGGTTGTGTTTGGTGTTAGTGTTAGGGTTGGGGTTAGGATTAGGGTTAGGTTTAGGGTTGGGGTTAGGGTTAGGGTTGGGTTTGGGGTTAGGGTTAGGGCTGGGATTAGGGTTAGAGTTGGTGTTAGGGTTACGGTTAGGTTATCATTACTCTTAGGTTTAGGGTTAGAAGATGTTTAGGGTTAGGATTAGGGTTAGGGTTTAGGGTTAGGTTTAGGTTTAGGGTTTGGATTAGGTTTAGGGTTAGGTTTAGGTTTAAGATTAGGGCTAGGGGTTAGGGTTAGGGTTAGTGTTAGGTTTTAGGGTTAGTGTTAGGGTCATGGTTAGGTTAAGTTTGGGGTAAGGGTTAGGGTTTAGGTTTAGGGTTAGTGTTAGGTTAGGGTTAGGGTTGAGGGTTAGGGTTGGTGTTAAGGTTAGGATTAAGGTTAGTGTTAGGTTTAGGGGTTAGGCTTAAGGTTAGTGTTAAGGTTTAGGGTTAGGGTTAGGGTTTGAGTTAGGTTAGGGTTAGGGTTAGGGTTAGGTGTAAGGGTTAGGGGTAAGTTAGGGTTAGCTTTACTCTTAGGTTTAGGGTTAGAAGGTTTAAGGTTAGGTGTTTTGATTAGGTTTAGGGTTAGGGTTATCGTTACTCTTAGATTTAGGGTTAGAAGACGTTTAGGGTTAGGGTTAGGGTTAGGGTTGGGGCTTTTGGTTAGGTTTAGGGTTATGGTTCGGGTTAGGGTTAGGGTTTAGGGTGAGTGTTAGTGTTAGGGATTAGGGTTTGATTTAGGGTTAAGGTTAGGGATTAGGGTTAGTGTTAGGGTTGTGTTAGGATTGGGGTTGGGGTTAGGGTTGAGGTTGGAGTTAAGGTTTGGATTGGTTTTGGGGTTAGGGTTGTGATTGTGTTTTGGTTTATGGTTGGGTTTCAGGTTAGGGTTAGTTTGGGGCTAGGATTAGGTTTAGTGTTAGGTTTGGGGTTTGGTTTAGGGGTTGGGGTTGTGGTTGGGGTTAGGGTTGGGGTTAGGTTTTGGGTTAAGTTTGGTGTTAGAGTTAGGTTTGGGGTTAGGTTTAGGTTTACTGTTGGGGTAGAGTTAGGGTTAAGGCTATGGTTCGGGCTAGGGATAGGTTTAGGACTAGGGCTGAGGGATAGAGCTAGTGTTAGGATTAGCGTTAGAGTTAGGGGTTGGGGTTAGGGTTAGTGTTAGTGTTAGGTATTAGGGTTAGTGTTAGGGTTAGGTTTGGGTTGGGTTTAGGGTTAGGGTAAGTGTTATCGTTACTCTCAGGTTTAGGTTTAGAAGAGGTTTAGGGGTTAGGGTTAGGGGTTTAGGTTAGGGTTAGGGGTTACGGTTAGGGTTAGGGGTTAGTGTTAGGGTTAGGGTTAGGGTTAGGATTAGGTTTAGGGTTAGGGTTAGGGTTGGTGTTGGGGTTAGGATTAGTGTTGGGGTTAGGGTTAGAGTTGGTTAGGGTTACGGTTAGGGTTATGGTTAGGGTTAGGGTTGGGGTTGGAGTTAGTGTTATGGTTGGAGTTAGGGTTAGGATTAGGGTTAGGGTTGGGTTTGGGGTTAGGGTTTGAATTGTGGTTTGGTTTAGGGTTGGTGTTGTGGTTAGGGTTAGGGTTGGGGTTAGGATTAGGGTTAGGGTTAGGGTTGGGATGAGGGTTAGGGATGGGGTTGGGGGTTAGGGTTAGGGTTGGGGTTAGGGTTAGAGTTGGTATTAGGGTTAGGGTTAGGTTTAGGTTTAGGGTTAGGTTTAGCGTTACTCTTAGGTTTAGGGTTAGAAGAGGTTTAGGGTTGGGTTTAGGGTTAGTGGTTAGGGTTAGCGTTACTCTTGGGTTTAGGGTTA
Organism: Nanger dama; assembly: GCA_917880005.1. Lineage (NCBI taxonomy): Eukaryota > Metazoa > Chordata > Mammalia > Artiodactyla > Bovidae > Nanger > Nanger dama. Next base: position 167,682 of record CAKJTW010000213.1, on the reverse strand, counting down.
GAAGAGGTTTAGGGTTAGTGCTAGGGTTAGGGTTAGGGGTTATGGTTAGGTTTGGGGTTAGGGTTAGGGTTAGCGTTACTCTTAGGTTTAGGAGTTAGAAGAGGGTAGGGTTAGGTTTGGGGTTATGGGTTATGGTTTGCGTTACTCTTGGGTTCAGGGGTTAAGAGGTTTAGGGTTAGGGGTTAGGGTTAGGGTTAAGGTTAGGATGTGGTTTAGGGTTAGGTTTAGGGTTACGGTTGGGATTTAGGTTAGGGTTAGGGTTAGGTTTAGGGTTTAGCGTTGGGGTTAGGTTTATGGTTAGTGTTAGATATAGGGTTAGGGTTAGGGTTAGCGTTACTCTCAGGATTAGGGTGAAGTTTAGGGTTAGGGGTTCGGTTTGGGGTTGTGGTTGGGATTAGGGTTAGGGTTGGGGTTAGTGTTAGTGTTAGGGTTGGGGTTAGGGTTAGAGTTGAAATTGTGGTTTGATTTCGGGTTGGGTTTGGGGTTAGGGTTAGAGCTGGTGTTAGGGTTAGTGTTAGGGGTTAGGGTTAGGGTTATCATTACTCTTAGGTTTAGGGGTTAGAAGATGTTTAGGGTTAGGATTAGGGTTACGGTTTAGGGTTAGGGTTAGGGTTTAGTTTTAGGTTTTGGATTAGGGCTAGGGGTTAGTGTTAGGGTTAGGGTTAGGTTTTAGGGTTAGGGGTTATTGTCATGGTTAGGTTAAGTTTAGGGTAAGGGGTTAGGGTTTAGGTTTAGGATTAGTGTTGGGTTAGGGTTAGGGTTAGGGTTAGGGGTTGGTGTTAAGGTTCGGGTTAAGGTTAGTGTTAGGTTTAGGGGTTAGGCTTAGTGTTAGTGTTAAAGTTTAGGATTAGGGTTAGGGTTTGAGTTAGGATAAGGTTAGAGTTAGGGTTAGGTGTAGGGTTAGGGGTAAGTTAGGGTTAGCTTTACTCTTGGGTTTAGGGTTAGAAGAGGTTTAGGGTTAGGGTTAGGGTTAGGGTTAGGTATTTTGATTGGGTTTAGGGTTAGGGTTATCGTTACTCTTAGGTTTAGGGTTAGAAGACGTTTAGGGTTAGGGTTAGGGTTAGGGTTGGGGCTTTTGGTTAGGTTTAGGGGTTACGTTTATGGTTATTGTTAGGGTTTAAGGTGAGTGTTAGTGTTAGGGGTTAGGGTTTGGGTTAGGGATTAGGGTTAGTGTTAGGGTTGTGTTAGGGTTGGGGTTGAGGTTATGGTTGAGGTTGGAGTTAGGGTTTGGATTGGTTTTGGGGTTAGGGTTGTGATTGTGTTTTGGTTTACAGTTGGGTTTCAGGTTAGGGTTAGTTTGGGGTTAGGATTAGGTTTAGTGTTAGGTTTGGGGTTAGGTTTAGGGTTGGGGTTGGGGTTAGGTTTGGGTTAATTTTGGTGTTAGGGTTAGGTTTAGGGTTAGGGTTTAGGGTTGGGTTAGGGTTAAGGTTATGGTTAGGGTTAGGGGTTAGTGTTAGTGTTAGAGTTAGGGTTAGGGTTAGGATTAGGTTTAGGGTTAGGGTTAGCGTTAGAGTTGGTGTTGGGGTTAGGGTTAGTGTTGGGGTTAGGGTTAGAGTTGGTTAGGGTTAGGGTTAGGGTTAGGTTTAGGGTTACAGTTGGGGTTGGAGTTAGGGTTAGGGTTGGGGTTGGAGTTAGGGTTATGGTTGGAGTTAAGGTTAGGGTTAGGGTTAGGGTTGGGTTTGGGGTTAGGGTTGGGATTGTGGTTTGGTTTAGGGTTGGTGTTGTGGTTAGGGTTAGTGTTGGGGTTAGGATTAGGGTTAGGGTTAGGGTTAGGGTTAGGGTTGGATTTAGGGTTAGGGTTAGTGTTGGGTTTAGGGTTAGGGTTAATGTTAGGATTTGGTTTAGGTTTAGGGTTAGGGTTAGGTGTTTTGGTTACGGTTAGGGTTAGGGTTTAGGGTTAGGGTTAGGGTTAGGGTTTAGGGTTAGGTTTATGGTTAGGGTTAAGTTTGAAGGTTAGCGTTAGGGATAGAGTTAGCGTTAGGGTTATGTTTACGGTTATGGTCAGGGTCAGGGTCAGGGTTTAGGGTTATGGTTAGTGTTAGGTTTAGGGTTAGGGTTAGGGTTAGCTTTACTCTCAGGATTAGGGTGAAGTTTAGGGTTAGGGTTCGGTTTGGGGTTGCGGTTGGGTTTAGGGTTAGGGTTGGGGTTAGTGTTAGGGTTAAGGTTGGGGTTAGGTTTAGAGTTGAAATTGTGGTTTGATTTCGGGTTGGGTTTGGGGTTAGTGTTAGGGTTGGGGTTAAGGTTAGAGCTGGTGTTAGGGTTAGTGTTAGGGTTAGGGTTGGGTTATCATTACTCTTAGGTTTGGGGTTAGAAGATGTTTAGGGTTAGGATTAGGGTTAGGGTTTAGGGTTAGGTTTAGGGTTAGGTTTAGGTTTAGGTTTTGGATTAGGGCTAGGGGTTAGTGTTAGGGTTAGGGTTAGGTTTTGGGGTTAGGGTTAGGGTCATGGTTAGGTTAAGTTTAGGGTAGGGGTTAGGGTTTAGGTTTAGGGTTAGTGTTGGGTTAGGGGTTAGGGTTAGGGTTGGGGTTGGTGTTAAGGTTCGGGTTAAGGTTAGTGTTAGGTTTAGGGGTTGGGCTTAGTGTTAGTGTTCAAGTTTAGGGTTAGGGTTAGGGTTTGAGTTAGGATAAGGTTAGGGTTAGGGTTAGGTGTGGGGTTAGTGGTAAGTTAGGGTTAGCTTTACTCTTAGGTTTAGGGTTAGAAGAGGTTTAGGGGTTAGGGTTAGGGGTTAGGTATTTTGATTAGGTTTAGGGTTAGGGTTATCGTTACTCTTAGATTTAGGGTTAGAAGACGTTTAGGGTTAGGGGTTAGGGTTAGGGTTGGGGCTTTTGGTTGGGTTTAGGGTTACGGTTATGGTTGGGGTTAGGGTTTAGGGTGAGTGTTAGTGTTAGGGGTTAGGGATTAGGGTTAGTGTTAGGGTTGTGTTAGGGTTGGGGTTGAGGTTATGGTTGAGGTTGGAGTTAGGGTTTGGATTGGTTTTGGGGTTAGGGTTGTGATTGTGTTTTGGTTTACAGTTGGGGTTCAGGTTAGGGTTAGTTTGGGGTTAGGATTAGGTTTAGTGTTAGGTTTGGGGTTGGGTTTAGGGTTGGGGTTGGTGTTAGGTTTTGGGTTAAGTTTGGTGTTAGGGTTAGGTTTTGGGTTAGGGTTTAGGGTTAGGTTAGGGTTAAGGTTATGGTTAGGGTTAGGGGTTAGTGTTAGTGTTAGGGTTAGGGTTAGGGTTAGGATTAGGTTTAGGGTTAGGGTTAGCGTTAGGGTTGGTGTTGGGGTTAGGGTTAGTGTTGGGGTTAGGGTTAGAGTTGGTTAGGGTTAGGGTTAGGGTTAGGTTTGGGGTTAGGGTTGGGGTTGGAGTTAGGGTTATGGTTGGAGTTAGGGTTAGGGTTGGGGTTGGGTTTGGGGTTACGGTTGGGATTGTGGTTTGGTTTAGGGTTGGTGTTGTGGTTAGGGTTAGGGTTGGGTTAGGATTAGGGTTAGGGTTGGGGTTGGGATGAGGGTTAGGGATGGGGTTGGGGTTAGGGTTAGGGTTGGGGTTAGGGTTAGGGTTGGTATTAGGGTTAGGGTTAGGGTTAGGGTTTGTTTTAGCATTACTCTTAGGTTTAGGGTTAGAAGAGCTTTAGGGTTAGGTTTGGGGTTAGGGGTTAGAGTTAGCGTTACTCTTGGGTTTAGGGTTAGAAGAGGTTTAGGGTTAGTGCTGGGGTTAGGGTTAGGGGTTATGGTTAGGTTTAGGGTTAGGGTTAGGGTTAGCGTTACTCTTAGGTTTAGGGTTAGAAGAAGTTTACGGTTAGGTTTAGGGTTGGGGTTATGGTTTGCGTTACTCTTAGGTTTAGGGTTAAAAGGTTTAGGGTTAGGGTTAGGGTTCGGGTTAGGGTTAAGGTTAGGATGTGGTTTAGGGTTAGAGTTAGGGTTACGGTTAGGGTTAGGGTTAGGGTTTAGCGTTGGGGTTAGGGTTAGGGTTAGGGTTAGGGTTTAGCGTTGGGGTTAGGGTTAGAGTTAGGGTTAGGGTTGGGGTTAGGTGTTGGGGTTGGGGTTGGGTTAGGTTTAGGGTTGGATTTAGGGTTAGGGTTAGTGTTGGGCTTAGGGTTAGGTTTGGTGTTAGGGTTAGGGGTTGGAGATAGGGTGAGGGTAAGTGTTGGGTTTAGTGTTGGGGTTGCAGTTGGGGCTGGGGTTAGTGTTGGGGTTAGGGTTAGGTTTTAGGTTTAGGTTTAGGGTTAGGGTTTGTTAAGTTTGGGGTTAGGGTTGGGGTTAGCGTTACTCTCAGGTTTAGGATGACGGTTATGTTTAGGGTTAGGTTTGGGGTTGGGGTTGTGGTTAGGGTTAGGGTTGGGGTTAGTGTTAGGGTTAGGTTTAGGGTTGGGGTTGGGGTAAGGGTTGGAATCGTGGTTTGATTTAGGGTTGGGGTTGGGGTTAGTGTTAGGGATGGGGTTAGGATTAGGGTTAGGGTTATGGTTGAGGTTAGGGTTAGGGTTGGGGTTGGGGTTAGGGTTGGGGTTGGGGTTAGGGTTAGGGTTGGGATTAGGGTTAAAGTTGGTGTTATGGTTAGGGTTAGGTTTAGCGTTACTCTTAGGTTTAGGGTTAGAAATGTTTAGGGTTAGGGTTTGGGGTTCAGGGTTAGGGTTAGGTTTCGGTTTAGGGTTAGGGTTTGTTTTAGGGTTAGGGGTTAGGTTTGGGGTTAGGGCTGGGGTTGGGGTTAGGGTTAGTGTTAGGTTTTAGGGTTAGGGTTAGTGTCATGGCTAGGTTAAGGTTAGGGTAAAGTTTGGGGTTAGAGTTTGGGGTTACGGTTAGGAGGTTAACCTTAGGGTTAGGGATATGGTTAGGGTTAGGGTTGGGGTTACGGTTAGGTTTGGGGTTGTGTTTATGGATAGGGTTGGGGTTAGGGTTAAGATTACGGTTGGTGTTAAGGTTAGGGTTAAGATTAGGGTTAAGTTTAGGGGTTAGGGTTAGGGGTTAGTGTTAAGGTTTAGGGGTTATGGTTAGGGTTTGGGTAAGGTTAGGGTTAGGGTTAGCTGTTGGGGTTAGGAGTAGGGTTAGGGGTTAGGTTCACTCTTAGGTTTAGGGTTAGAAGAGGTTTGGGGTTAGGGTTAGGGTTAGGGTTAGGTGTTTTGGTTAGGGTTAGGGTTAGCCTTACTCTTAAGTTTAGGGTTAGAAGAGGTTTGGGGTTGGGGTTGGGGTTAGGGCTTTTGGTTAGGTTTGGGGTTACGGTTAGGGTTAGGTTTAGTGTTGGGGCTTAGGGTTATTGTTAGGGTTAAGTAGGGTGAGGGTTAGGGTTTGGGATTAGGGTTACTGTTATGGTTGGGTTAGGGTTGGGATTGGGGTTATGGTTGTGGTGGAGTTAGGGTTGGTATTGGTGTTGGGGTTAGGGTTGTGATTGTGGTTTGGTTTAGGGTTGGGTTTCGGGTTAGGGTTAGGTTTGGGGTTCAGATTAGGGTTAGGGTTAGGGTTGGGGTTAGCTTTTGGGCTGGGGTTGGGTGTGGGTAAGGGTTGGGGTTAAGTTTAGGGTTAGGTTTGATGTTAGGGTTAGGTTTAGGGTTAGGTTTTAGGGTTAGGTTTACGGTTAGGCTTAGGGTTAGGTTTAGGGTTAGGGTTATGGTTCGGGCTGGGATAGGTTTAGGACTGAGGGCTGGGTCTAGGGAGAGGGTTAGGGTTAGCGTTAGGATTAGGGGTTAATGTTAGGGTTAGGGTTGGTGTTAGATTTTTAGGGTTAGGGTTAAGGTTGGGTTTAGCGTTACTCTTGGCTTTGGGGTTAGAAGAGGTTTGGGGTTAATGTTACGGTTGGGATTAGGGGTTAGGATAAGGATTAGGGTTAGGGTTAGTGTTAGGATTAGGGTTAGGGTTAGGTTAGGGTTAGGGGTTTGGGTTAGGTTTGGGGTTGGGGTTAGGGTTTAAGATTAGGGTTAGCATTTGAGTTAGGGTTAGGTGTTAGTTTTATGGTTAGGTATTAGGGTTAGGGATAGGGGTAGAGGTTGGTGTAGGGACATTGGTTGAGTTTAGGGATAGGGTTAGGGTTGTGTTAGGTTTAGGGTTTATGGTTTAGGGTTAGGGATAGTGTTAGGGTTAGTTTTAGGGCTAGGGATAGTGTTAGGGCTAGGGCTAGGGCTAGCGTTAAGGTTACGGTTGGGGTCTAGGTTTGGGGTTAGGGTTTAGGGTTAGGGTTAGGGTGAGGGTTAGGATTTAGAGTATAGGGGTAGGGTTAGGGTTAGGGTTAGTGCTAGGGTTAGGAGTAGGGCTAGTGCTAGGGTTAGGGCTGGGCTAGGGTTAGGGATAGGTTTATGGTTGGGTGAGTTTTAGGGTTAGTGTTAGGGGTAGGAGTAGGGTTGGATTAGGGTTAAGGTTAGGGTTAGGGTTAGGGGTAGGGTTGGGTTAGGTTTAGGGTTAGGGGTAGGGGTAGGGGGTAGGGATAAAGGTATGTGTGGGTTAGAGTTAGGGTTAGGGTTAGTGTTGGGTTATGGTTAGGGTTAGGGTTAGAGTTAGAGGTTAGGTTTAGGGTGAGGGTTTGGGGTTAGCGTTAGGGTTAGGGTTTGAATTAGGGTTAGTGTTAGAGTTAGGGTTAGGGTTAGTGTTACTCTTAGGCTTAGGGTTAGAAGACGTTTAGGGTTAGTGTTAGGTTTAGTGTTAGGGGTTTTGGTTAGGGTTAGGGTTAGGGTTAGAGTTTGTTTTAGGGTTAGGGTTAGGTTTGGTATAGGGTTAGGGGTTAGGGGTGGGGGTTAGGTTTAGTGTTAGGCTTAGCGTTAGGGTTTGGTTTAGGGTTAGGGTTTGGGTTAGAGTTTGGTTTAGGTTAGGGTTAGGGTTAGGGTTAGCATTACACTTAGGTTTAGGTTTAGAAGAGTTTAGGGTTACTGTTAGGGTTAGGGGTTAGGGTTAAGGTTAGGGTTTGGTTTAGGGTTAGGTTTGTGGTTAGGGTTTAGGGTTAGCGTTAGGGTTAGGGTTAGTGTTAGTCTTGGGTATATGGTTAGGGTCAGGGGTCAGGGTCAGGGTTTAGGGTTACTGTTAGCATTAAGATGAGCATTAGCATTAGGTTTAGCGTTAGGGTTAGGGGTTAGGGTTAGGGTTTGGGATTCGGATTAGTGTTAGGGTTAGGTATAGGGGTTAGGGTTAGTGTTAGGGTTGGGGTTGGGATTACGGTTGAGGTTGGGGTTAGGGTTGGGATTGGGGTTGTGTTTAGGTTTGGGGTGTGGTTAGGGTTAGGGTTAGAGTTGGGGATAGGGTTAGGGTTAGCATTAGGCCTGGGGTTGGGGTTAGGGTTAGGGTTAGGTTTGGGGTTACTGTTATGTTTAGGGTCAGGGTCAGGGTCAGGGGTCAGGGTTTAGGGTTAGGGTTAGCGTTAGGGTTAGCATTAGTGTTAAGTTTAGCCATAGGTTTAGGTTTAGGTTTAGGGTTAGACGTTAGTGTTAGGGTTAGGGTTTAGGTGTTAGGGGTCGGGTTAGGGTAAGGGTTAGGGTTCGGGGTATGGGTTAGGGGTTAGGTTTAGGGTTAGGTTTAGGGTTAAATTTATGGTTAGGGTTAGGTTCAGGGTTATGGTTCGGGCTAGTTCTAGGGCTAGTGATAGGCCTAAGGCTAGGGCTAGGTTTAGGGTTAGTGTTCAGTGTCATGGTTAGGGTTAGAGTTAAGGGTAGGGATAGGGTTAGGGGTTAGGGTTAGGGTTATGGATAGTGTTAGGGTTAAGTATAGGGTTACGGATTAGGGTTAGGGTTGGGGTTAGGGTTTAGGGATAGGGTTAAGGAAAGAGTTTAGGCTTAGGATATGTGTTAGCGTTAAAGTTAGGGTTAGGGGTTAGAGTTAGGCCTAGGGCTAGTGTTAGGATTATGGTAGGGTTAGGGTAGGGTTGGCATTGGGGTTGGGTTTAGGGTTAAGGTTGGCGTTACTATTAGGTTTATTGTTAGGATTAGGGTTAGGCTTAGGGTTAGGCTTTAGGGTTAGGGTTAGGGTTAGGGGTTAGGATTAGGGTTAGTGTTAGGGTTGGGGTAGGGGTTAGGGTAAGGGTTTGGGTTTGGGTTGGGGTTGGGGTTAGGGTTAGGGATGGGGTAGGGGTTAGGGTTAGGGTTGGGGTTAGGGTTAGGGTTGGGTTTAGGGTTAGGGTTGGGGTTAGGGTTAGGGTTGGGGTTGGGGTTAGGTTTAGGGTTGGGGTTAAGGTTACGGTTAGGGTTGGTGTTAGGTTTAGGGTTGGGGTTAGGGGTTATGTTTAGGGGTTAGGGTTAGGGGTTAGTTTTACGGTTTAGGGTTAGGGTTAGGGTTAGGGTTTAGGGGTAGGGTTAGGTTTAGCTTTACTCTTAGGTTTAGGATTAGAAGAGGTTTGGGTTTAGGGTTAGGGTTAGGGGTTGGGCTTAGGGGTTTTGGTTAGGGTTAGGGGTTGGGTTTAAGGTTAGGGTTAGCATTACTCTTAGGTTTCGGGTTAGAAGTAGTTAAGGGTTAGGGTTAGGATTAGGGATAGTAGTTTTGGTTAGGGTTAGGGTTACGGTTAGTGTTAGGGTTAGGGTTAGGGGTTAGGGCTGGGGTTAGGGTTAGGGGTTATTGTTAGGGTTAGGGTTATGTTTGGGGTTAGGGTTAGGGTGAGGGTAAGGGTTAGGGTTAGGGTTAGTGTTGGGATTGGGTTTAGTGTTAGGGTTAGGGTTAGGGTTCACGGTTAGAGTTAGTGTTAGGGGTATGCTTAGGGGTTAGGTTTAGGGTTAGGGGTTGTGGTTCGGGTTACGGTTGAGGCTTTAAGGTTAGTGTTAGGGTTAGGTTTAGGGTTAGGATTAGAGTTAGGGTTAGTGTTAGGGTTTAGGATTAGAGTTAGTGTTAGGGGTTAGGATTAGGGTTAGGGTTAGTGTTGGGGTAGTAGTTAGGGTTAGGGTTCGAGTTAGGGTTAGGGTTAGGGTTGGTGTTAGGGTTAGGATGGGGTTGGGGTTAGGGTTAGGGGTTGGGGTTAGGGTTAGGGTTGGTATTAGGTTTAGGGTTAGGGTTAGGTTTAGGGGTTAGTGTTAGGGTTAGTGTTAGGGTTTAGGGTTAGGGTTAGGGTTAGGGTTAGGGTTAGGATTGGGTTTGAGGTTTGGGTTGAGGATGGGGTTAGTGTTGGGATTGGGGGTTGGGGTTAGGGTTGGGATTGTGGTTGGGTTTAGGGTTGGGGTTGTGGTTAGGGTTAGGGTTGGGGACAGGGATAGGGTTAGGGTTAAGTTTGGGGTTAGGGCTAGGGTTAGGTTTAGGGTTAGTGTTGGGATTGGGTTTAGGGTTAGGGTTAGGGTTAGGGTTACGGTTGGGATTAGTGTTAGGAGTATGTTTAGGGGTTAGGTTTAGTGTTAGGGGTTGTGGTTAGGGTTGGGGTTAGGCTTTAGGGTTAGTGTTAGGGTTAGGTTTAGGGTTAGGATTAGAGTTAGGGTTAGTGTTAGAGTTTAGGGTTAGGGTTAGTGTTAGGGGTTAGGATTAGGGTTAGGGTTAGTGTTGGGGTAGAAGTTAGGGTTAGGGTTCGAGTTAGGGTTAGGGTTAGGGTTGGGGTTAGGGTTAGGGTGGGGTTGGGGTTAGGGTTAGGGTTGGGGTTAGGGTTATGGTTAGGGTTGGTATTAGGGTTAGGGTTAGGGTTAGAGTTTAGTGTAGGGTTAGTGTTAGGGTTTAGGGTTAGGGTTAGGGTTAGTGTTGGGGTTGGGGTTTGGGTTGAGGATTGGGTTAGTGTTGGGATTGGAGTTGGGGTTAGGGTTGGGATTGTGGTTGGGTTTAGGGTTGGGGTTGTGTTTAGGGTTAGGGTTGGGGATAGTGGTAGGGTTAAGGTTAAGGTTGGGGTTAGGGTTGGGGTTAGGGTTGGGGTTAGGGTTAGTGTTGGGATTGGGTTTAAGATTAGGGTTAGGGTTAGGGTCTGGGTCAGGATCAGTCTTTAGGGTTAGGGTTAACGTTAGGGTTAGCATTAGCGTTAAGGTTAGCCATAAGCTTTGGGTTAGGGTTAGGGTTATGGTTAGGGTTAGGGTTAGGTTTAGGGTTAGAGTTCGTAGTAAGGGTTAGGGTTAGGGGTTAGGGTTAGGGTTAGAGTTCGTAGTATGGGTTAGGGGTTATGTTAGGGTTAGTGTTGGGGTTGGGTTTAGTGTTGAGGTTGGGGTTAGGGTTGAGATTGTGGTTGGGGTTATTGTTGGGATTGTGGTGGGGTTTAGGGTTGGGTTTGGGGATATGGTTAGGGTTGGGGTTCGGGTTAAGATTATGGTTAGGGTTGGGGTTAGTGTTAGGGTTGGGATTGGGGTTAGGGTTAGGGTTGGAATTAGGGTTAGGGTTAGGGTTTAGACTTAGATTTCGGGGTTTTGGTTAGGGTTAGGGTTAGTCTTTAGGGTTAGTGTTACGGTTAGGTTTAGGGTTAGGATTAGAGTTAGGGTTATTGTTAGGGTTAGGGTTAGGGGGCGGGTTAGGGGTTAGGATTAGGTTAGGGTTAGTGTTGGGGTAAAGGTTAGGTTAGGGTTCGAGTTAGGGTTAGGTTTAGGATTGGGGTTAGAGGTAGGGTTAGGGTTGCTGTTAGGGTTAGGGTTATGTTTAGGTTTAGGGGTTAGGGTTAGGGTTAGTGTTAGGTTTTATGGTTAGGGTTATGGTTAGGTTTAGGTTAGGTTTAGGGTTAGGTTTTAGGGTTAGGGTTAGGGTTAGGTTAGGTTTAGGGTTAGGTTTCGTAGTAAGGTTTAGGGTTAGGGTAAGGGTTAGGGTTGGGGTTGGATTTATGGTTGAGGTTGGGGCTAGAGTTGGTATTGGGGTTGGGGTTATTCTTTGGATTGTGGTTGGATTTAGGGTTGGGGTGGGGATAGGGTTAAGGTTGGGGTTTAGGTTAGGGTTAGGGTTAGGGTTGGGGTTAGTGTTAGGGTTGGAGTTGGGTTAGGGTTAGGGTTATTGTTTAGTGTTAGGGTTAGCGTTTCTTTTAGGGATAGGGTTAGGGTTAGGTTTAGGGTTTAGGGTTAGGGTTAGGGTTAGGTAAGTGTTAGGGTTAGGTTTAGGGTTAGGGTTTAGGGTTAGGGTTAGCTTATCTGTTAGGTTTAGGGTTAAAGAGTTTAGGGTGAGGGTTAGGGTTAGAGTTAGTGTTAGGGTTAGGTTTAGGGGTTAGGGTTAGGGTTAGTGGTTTTGTTTAGGGTTAGGGGTACCTTTAGGGTTAGGGTTAGGGTTAGGGTATGGGTTAGGTTTAGGGTTAGGGTTTAGGGTTAGGATTAGGGTTAGCATTAGGGGTTAGGATTAATGTTAGGGTTAGTGTTGGGGTAGAGGTTAGGGTTAGGGTTCGGGTTATGGTTCGGGTTAGCGTTGGGGTTAGGGTTAGGTTGGGGTTGGGGTTAGGGTTACGGTTGGGGTTAGGGTTAGGGTTAGGGTTGGTGTTAGGGTTAGGGTTAGGGTTAGGGTCAGGTTTAGGGGTTAGGGTTAGGGTTAATGTTTACGTTTAGGTTTAGGGTTAGGTTAGGGTTAGGGTTAGAGTTTAGGTTAGGGTTAGCGTTAGGGTTAGTTTAGGGTTAGGGTTAGGTTAAGGTTTGGGGTTAGGGTTAGCATTTCTGTTAGTTTTAGGGTTAGAAGAGGTTAGGGTTAGGGTTAAAGTTAATGTTAGGGTTAGGGTTAGGGGTTAAGTTTAGGGTTAGGGGTTTTGGTTAGGGTTGGATTAGGTTTAGGGTTTTAGGGTTATGGTTAGGTTTAGGTTAAGGTTAGAGGTTGGGTTAGGGTTAGTGTTAGGGTTTAGTGTTAGGTTTTAGGGTTAGGGGTTAGGATTAGGTTAGGGTTAGGGTTAGGGTTAGGGTTTGGGTTAGGGTTAGGGTTAGGGTTCATAGTACTGGTTACTGTTAGGGTTAGGGTTAGGGTTAGCGTTACTGTTAGATTTAGGTTTAGAAGAGGTTGAGGGTTAGGGGTTAGGGTTAGGTTTAGGGTTAGGGTTCATAGTACTGGTTAGGGTTAGGGTTAGGTTTAGGTTTGGGGTTGGGTTTATGGTTGAGGTTGGGTTTAGGGTTGGGATTGGGGTTGGGGTTATTGTTGGTATTGTGGTTGAATTTAGGGTTGAGGTGGGGATATGGTTAGAGTTGGGCTTAGGGTTTGGTTTAGGGTTAGGCTTGGGGTTAGTGTTCGGGTTGGGGTTGGGTTAGGGTTAGGGTTAGGGTTATTTTTTAGTGTTACTGTTAGCGTTTCTCTTAGGGTTAGGGTTGGCTTAGGTTTTAGGGTTAGGGTTAGGGTTAGGTTAGTGTTAGGGTTAGGGGTTAGGGTTAGGGTTTAGGGTTAGGGTTAGCGTTTCTGTTAGGTTTAGGGTTAGAAGAGGTTAGGGTGAGAGTTAGGGTTAGAGTTAGTGTTAGGGTTAGGTTTTGGTATTAGGGTTAGGGTTATTGGTTTTGGTTAGGGTTAGGGTATAGGGTTAGTTTTAGGGTTAGATTTAAGCTTAGGGGTTACAGTTAGGGTTAGTGTTAGGGTTTAGGGTTAGGGTTAGGGTTAGGGGTTATATTAGGGTTAGGGTTAGTGTTGTGGTAGAGGTTACGGTTAGGGTTCGGGTTATGGTTCGGGTTCGGTTTTGGGGTTAGGGTTAGGGTTGGGGTTGGGGGTTAGGGTTAGGGTTGGGGTTAGGGTTAGGGTTAGGGTTGGTGTTAGGGTTAGAGTTAAGGTTATGTTTAGTGTTTAGTGTTAGGGTTAGTGTTTAAGTTTAGGTTTAGGGTTATGGTTAGGGTTAGGTTAGGGTTAGGGTTAAAGTTTAGATTTAGGGGTAGGTTTAGGGGTAAGGGTTAGGGTTAGTGTTTAAGTTTAGGTTTAGGGTTAGGGTTAGGTTAGGGTTAGGATTAAAGTTTAGGGGTTAGGGTTAGCGTTTCTGTTAGTTTTTGGGTTAGCAGAGGTTAGGGTTAGGTTTAGGGTTAGGGTTAGAGTTAATGTTAGGGTTGGGGTTAGGGGTTAGTGCTAGGGTTATTTTTAGAGTTAGGGTTAGAGTTAATGTTAGGGTTAGGATTAGGGGTTAGGTTAGAGTTAGCGGTTTTGGTTAGGGTTGGTTTAGGGTTAGGGTTTAGGGTTACTGTTAGGGTTAGGTAAAGGTTAGAGGTTAGGTTAGGGGTTTGTTTTTAAGGTTTAGTGTTAGGTTTAGGGTTAGGGGTTAGGATTAGGGTTAGGATTAGTGTTTGGGTAGAGTTTAGGGTTAGGTTTCGGGTTAGGGTTAGGTTTAGGGTTGGGGTTAGGGTGGGTTTGGGTTTAGGGTTAGGTTTGGGGTTAGGGTTAGGTTTGGTGTTAGTGTTAGGGTTAGTGTTAGGTTTCGGGTTTAGGGTTAGGGTTTGTGTTAGGGTTTAGGATTAGGGTTAGGGTTAGGTTTAGGGTTAGGGTTCGTAGTAAGGGTTAGGGTTAGGGTTAGGTTTAGTGTCGGGGTTGGGTTTAGGGTTGAGGTTGGGGTTAGGGTTGAGACTGGGGTTGGGTTTACTGTTGGGATTGTGGTGGGGTTTAGTTTTGGGGTTGAGGATATGGCTAGGGTTGGGGTTAGGGTTAGGTTTATGGTTATGGTTGGGTTTAGTGTTAGGGTTGGGATTGGGGTTAGGGGTTAGGTTTGGGATTAGGGTTAGGGTTAGGGTTTAGGCTTAGGGTTAGCGTTTCTCTTAGGGTTAGAGTTAGTGTTAGGGTATAGTGTTAGGGTTAGGGTTAGGGTTAGCGTTTCTGTTAGGTTTAGGGTTAGAAGAGGTTAGGGTGAGAGTTAGGGTTAGAGTTAGTGTTAGGGTTAGGTTTTGGTATTAGGGTTAGGGTTAGTGGTTTTGGTTAGGGTTAGGGTATAGGGTTAGGTTTAGGGATAGATTTGGGCTTAGGGGTTACAGTTAGGGTTAGTGTTAGGGTTTAGGGTTAGGGTTAGGGTTAGGGGTTATATTAGGGTTAGGGTTAGTGTTGTGGTAGAGGTTACGGTTAGGGTTCGGGTTATGGTTCGGGTTCGGGTTGGGCTTAGGGTTAGGTTGGGGTTGGGGTTAGGGTTAGGGTTGGGGTTAGGGTTAGGGTTAGGGTTGGTGTTAGGGTTAGAGTTAGTGGTTTTGGTTAGGGTTAGAGTTAGGGTTTAGGATTAGGGTTAGGGTTAGTGTTGGTGTAGGGTCAGGGTTAGGGTTAGGGTTAGGGTTAGGGTTAGGGTTAGGGTTAGGGTTTAGGGTTAAGGGTAGGGTTAGGGTTAGGGTTTAGGTTTACCGTTAGGGTTAGGTTTAGTGTTAGGATTAGGCTTGGGGTCAAGATCAGTGTCAGGGTTTATGGTTAGGGTTAGCGTTAGGTTAGGGTTAGGTTTAGGATTGGGGTTTGGTTTAGGATTAGGGTTAGGATTAGGGTTAGGGTTTAGGGTTAAGGGTAGGGTTAGGGTTAGGGTTTAGGGTTACCGTTAGGGTTAGGTTTAGTGTTAGGATTAGGGTTGGGGTCAAGATCAGTGTCAGGGTTTATGGTTTGGGTTAGCGTTAGGGTTAGTGTTAGCATTAAGGTTAGCGTTAGGTTTAGGTTAGGGTTAGGTTTAGGGGTTAGGGTTAGGGTTAGGGTTAGGTTTGGGTTAAAGTTAAGGTTAGCGTTTAGGTTAAGGGTAGGATTAGGTGTTTTGGTTAGTGTTAGGTTTAGGTTTAGTGTTAGGGTTAGGGTTGGGTTATTGTTAGGTTTATGGTTAGGGTTAGGGTTAGGGTTAAGGTTAGGATTAGGTTTAGGGTCGGTTTAGGGTTAGGGATAGGGTTAGGTTTAGCATTAGGGTTAGGGTCAGGTTTCGGTTAAGCTTAGGATTAGGGTTAGTGTTCAGGGTTAGGGTTAGAGTTCTGGTTTAGAGATAGGGTTTCAGAAAGTGTTAGGGTTAGGGTTAGGGTCGGTTATGGTTAGGGTTAAGGTTAATGCTAGGGCTAGGGCTAGGCCTATGGTTATGGTTAGTGTTAAGTTTAAGGGTAGGGTTAGGGCTTGTGGTTAGGTTTGGGTTTGGGTTAGGGGTTATGTTTAGGGTTTAGAGTTTAGAGATATGGCTAGGGTTAGGGTTAGGGCTAGTGCTAGGATTAGATCTAGGCCTAGGGCTAGGGTTAGGCTTGGGCTAGGACTAGGGTTAGGGTTATGGTTGGGTGAGTTTTCGGGTTAACGTTAAGGGTAAGGGTAGGGTTGGGTTAGGTTTAGGTTAGGGTTAGGTGTTGGGGTAGGTTTGGGTTAGGTTTAGGGTTCAGGGTGGGGGTAGAGGTATGGTTGGGTTATGTTTAGGTTTAGATGAGTTAGGGTTAGGGTTACGGTTAGGGTTAGGGGTTAGTGTTAGGGTTATGGTTACAGTTAGAGTTAGGGTTAGGTTAGGGTTTAATGTTAGGTTTTGAGTTAGGGTTAGAGGTTAGGGTTAGGGTTATGGTTAGATTTAGGGTTAGGGTTTGTGTTTAGGGTCAGATTGAGGGTTAGGGATCAGGGATTTGGGAAAGGGTTAGCGTTAGGGTTAAGGGTAGGGTTAGGGATTGAGGTTAGGGTTACGGTTAGGGTTAGGTTTGTATTAGAGTTAGGGTTAGGGTTAATGCTAGGGCTAAATTCTAACCCTTTCACTAACCTTAACCCAATCCTAACCCTAACCCAAACCCCAACAGATACCCCTACCCCTACCCCAACCCCCTACCCCTACCCCTAAACCTTAAACCTTAACCCTAAACCTAACCCAACTCTAACCCTAACCCTAATCCTTACCCTCTCCCTAGGCCTAACAATAACCCTAACCCTATCCCTATACCCTAAACCCTAACCGTAACCCTAACCCTAACCCAACCCTAACCCTAACACTACCCCCAACCCTACCCCTACCCCTAACCCCTAACCCTAACACTGAGCCAAACCCTAACCATAAGCCCTAACCCTAACCCTAACCCTAAACCCTAACCCTAACTCTAACCCTAACCCTAACCCTAACCCTAACCCTATCCCTAACCCCCTACCCGTAACCCTAACCCTAACTCTAACCTAATCCTAACCCTAACCCTAACCCTAACCCTAACCCTAACTCCTAACCCCAAACCTAACCCCTAACCCTAACCCTAACCCTAACTCCTACCCATACCCCTACCCCTACCCCCATACGCTAACCATAACCCTAACCCTAAACCCTTATCCCTAACCCTAACCCTAATCACTAACCCTAACCCTAAACATAACCCAAACCTAACACTAACCCCCTAACCATAATCCTAACCCCAACCCAACCCCAACCCTAACCGCACCCTAATACTAACCTAACTTTAACCCTAACACTATTCTAACCCCAACCCAAAAATCTAAACCTCTTCTAACCCTAACACTAACTGTAACACTAACCCTAATTCTATCCGTAACCCCAACCCCAACCCTAAACCTAAACCTAACCTAACCCTTTAACCAAACGCGAACACTAACACTAACCCTAATCATAACCCTACACCCTAACCCTAACCCTAAACCTAACACTAACACTAACCCTAATCCTAACTCTAACCTAACCCTAACCCTAACCCTAAACCCTAATCCTAACACTAACACTAACTCCATCCTAACCCTAACCCTAACTCAAACCCATACCCCTACACTACCCCTAGCCCCAACTTTAACCCTAACCATATCCCTAAACCCTAATCCCTAACCCTAACCCTAAACACTAACCCTAACCCTAAACGTAACTCAAACATAACCGTAACCCTAACCCTAACCCCTAACCCTAACACTAACACTATGCCAAACCCCAACCCTAACCCTAAACCTACCCTAATCCTAAAGGTAACCAAAACCCTAACACTGAACCCTAACCCTTACACTAACCCAACCCCAGCCCTACCACTAGCTCCCAGCCCTAGCCTTAGCCCTAACCTTCTCCGTAGCCCCAACCCTAACACTAACCCTATCCCTAAACCATGAACCCAAACCCTAACCCGAACCAAAACCCCAACACATACCCCTACCTCTAACCCTACCCCTACCCCTAACCCCTAACCCTAACCATGACACAAACCCTAACCCTAAACCCTAACCCTACCCCTACCCCTATCCTCTAACACTAACCCTAACCTTATTCCTAAACCCTAATCCCTAACCCTAACCCTAACCCAAAACACTAACCCTAACCCTAAACATAACCCAAACATAACCCTAACCCTAACCCTAATCCCTAACACTAACCCTAACCCTAAACCTTAAACCTTAACACCAACCCTAACCCACTCTAACCCTAACCCTAAACCTATCTCTTACGCTAACTCTATCACTAAACCCTAAACCCTAACACTAACCCTAATGCTAAACACTAACAGTAACCCAAATCCTTACACCACCCTAAACCTAACCGTAACCCTAACCCCAACCCATTCCACTACCTCTACCCCGAACCCTAACCGTAACCCCCTAACCTAACCCTAACCCTAACCTCTAATTCTAACACAAGCTATAACTCAAAGACTAAACCCTAACCCTAACACTAACCCTAACACTAACCTTAACCCTAACCTAACCCTAACCTTAACACTAACCCTAAACCTAACCCCTAACCCCAACCCTAACATTAACCCTAACACTACACTAACCCTATCCCTAACGCTAACCCTAAACCCTAACCCTAACCCTAACACTAAGCCTAACCCTAACCCTAACTCTAAAACCTAACACTAACCCTAACCCTAAACCCAAACTCTAACACTAACCCTAGCCTGACTCTCTAGCCATAACCCTAGCACTAGCCCTAGGCCCTAACCCTATCCTTAAGCCTAACCCTACCCCTACAGTTAACTCTAACCCTGAACCCTAAACCCTAACACTAAAACCAACCCTAACCCTAACCCTACCCTAACCAAACCATAACCCTAACCCCAACCCATACCCCTACCCTTACCCTTACCCCTACCCCCTAACCAAACACTATCCCTAACACTAACGCTAACCCTAACACTAACCCTAATCCTAACCCTAACCCTCAACCTAATCCTAACCCTAATCCCAACCGTAACACCAACCCTAACCCTAACACTAACCCTATCCCTAACCCTAACCCTAAACCCTAACCCTAAACCTAACCTAACAATAACCCTCAACCCTAGTCTCGCCCTAGCCCTACCCCCTAGCCCTATCCGTAGTCCTAACCCTATCCTTAGGTCTAATCTGACCCCTACCCTTAACCCTAAACCTAAACCCTAAACTCTACCCCCAAAACGAACTCTAACCCTACCCAAACCTAACCCAAAACCTAACCCTAACCGCTACCCATACCCCCTACACTTACCCCCAACCCCTACCCCTAACCCCTACCCTAACACTAACCCTAACTCTAACCCTTTTTGACCCTAGCCCTAAACCTAAACTTACCCTAACCAAAACCTTACCCTAACCGCAAAACATACACCAACACTTACCCCTACCCCTACACCTAACCCTAACCAAACCCTAACCCTAACCCTAACCCTAACGCTAAACCTAACACTAACCCAAACACTAACACTAACCCTAAACCTAATCCTAACCCTAACCCTATCCCCAACCCTAACACTAACCCTATCCATAACCCTAACCCTAAACCCTAACCATAACCCCAACCATAACCCTAACCCTAAATCGTCTAACCCTAACCCTAAGCTTACCCATACCCCTATCCCTATTCCTAACCCTAACACAACCCTAACCCTAACCCTAACCCTAACTCGTCTAACACTAACCCTAAAGCATTCCCTAACCATAACCCTACCCTTAATCCTAACACTAACCCTAACTCTAACCCTATCCCTAAACCCTAATCCCTAATCTTAACCCTAACCCTAACCGTAAACACTAACCCTAACCCTTACCATAACCCATACCTAACCCTAACCCATAACCCTAACCCCAACCGCACCCCCATCCCTAACCCTAACCGTGCCCTAACTATAACCTAACTCTAACCCTAACCCTAACTCTAACCCTAACCCTAACCCACATATGCTTTTAACCCTACCCCTACCCCTAACACTAACCCTAAACCCCAACCCTAATCCCAACCCTAACCCCAAACCTAACCCCAACCCCATTCCAACTCTAACCCCAACACCAACCCTAACCCCTACCACAACCCTTACCCCTAACCTTAACCCTAACCCTAACCCTAACCCATAATCCTAACCCTAACACTAAACCTAACGCATAACCCTAACCCTAACGCTAACACTAACACTAATGCTAACCCTAACGCTAACTCTAACCGTAAACCCCTGACCCTGACCCTAACCCTAACCCTAACACTAACCCGAACCCTAAAGCTAACCCTAAACCCTAATCCTAACCCTAACCCTATCCCCTAACCCTAACCCTAACCATAAACCCTATCCCTAAACCCTAACCCTAAGCCTAACCCCTAATCCTAACCCTAACCCTAACACCAACCCTAACCCTAACCCTAACCGCAACCCTATCCCGAACCCAAACCCCAACGCTCACCCCAACCCAAATCCCAAACCTAACTCCAACTTCAACCCTAACCCTAACCCCAACCCTAACCCTAACCCTAACCCCAACCCTAACCCGAACCCAAACCCCAATCCTCACCCCAACCCCAATCCCAACCCTAACCCCAACCCTAACCCTAACCCTAATCCTAACACCAACCCTAACCCTAAACCTAGCCTTAACCCTAAATCCTAACCCTAACCCTACCCCTACCCCTAACCCCTAACCCCTACTTCAATAACCCTAACACTAACGCTAACCCTAACGATAACGCTAACCCAAATGCTAACCCTAACCCTAAACCCTGACCCTAACCCTAACCCTACCCCAAACCCTAACCCTAACCCAACCCTAACCCTAACCCTAACCCTAACCCTAATTCTAACCCTAACCCACACATACTTTTAACCCTACTGTTACCCCTATCCCTAACCCTAACCCTAACCCCTAAACCTACACCTAACCCTAACCCCTAACCCTAACTCAAACCCTAGCCCTAACACTAAACCCTAACCCTAACCCTAACACTAAACACTAACCATAACCCTAACTTCAACCCTAACCGCCAACCCTAAGCCCCAACCCTAACTCGTCTAAACCTAAAAATTAACCCTACCTCTACCCCCTACCCCTAACCAACCATAACCTTATCCCTAACCCTAACCACAACCACTAAACCTACCTGGACAACTACCCCTACCCCTACCCATAACCCTATCCCTATACCCTAAACCATAACCCTAACCCTAACCCTAACACTAAACACTAACCCTTACCTTAACCCTAACCCATCCCTAACACTAACCCTAACCCTAACACTAACCACAACCACTTAACCCACCCCTAACCCTAGCCCTAACCCTATTTTAAGCATAACCCTAAACCTAACCCTCTATAACAATAAACCTAATAGTAACGAAAACCTTAACCCTAAACCTAACCCCAACACCAACCCTACCCTAACCCTACCCTAACCCTAGCCCTAGGCCTAACTCTAACCCTAACCCTAACTTTAACCCTAAGACATATCCTAAGCCTAAACTCTTCCACTAAAACCTACCCTAAACACTAACCCTAACCCTAACATTATCCTTAACCTTAACCTTAACCCTAACACTATCCCTAAACCTAACCCTAACCCCTAATCCTATCCCAACCCTTAACTCTAACCCCAACCATAACACTAAACACTAACCCCAACACTAGCCCTAGCAATAGACCTATCCTAGCCCTAGCCCTAGCCCTAGTCCTAAAGCTATCCATAGCCCGAACCATAAACCTAACACTAACCCTAACCCTAACCCTAACCTTAACCCTAAACCAAACACTAACCCTAATCCTAACCCCTAACCCTAACCCTAACACTAACCCCCAACCATAACCCCCTATCCGTAACCCTAACACTAACCCTAACCCCTAACTCTAACCCTAACCCTAACACGAACGCTAACCCTAATGATAACACTAACCCTAATGCTAACTCTAACCCTAAACCCTGACCCTGACCCTGACCCTAACCCCTAACACTAACCCTAACCCTAACGCTAACCCTACACCCCAACCCTAACCGTAACCGTAACCCTAACCCTAACCTTAATCCTAACCCTAAGAGTAACCCTAACCCTAACACTAATCCTAACCCTAACCCTAAACACTAACTCTAAACCCTAACCCTAAAGCTAACCCTTACCCGAACCCTAGCCCCAGCCATAGCCCTAGCCCCAGCACTAGCCCTGGCCCTAATCCTAGCCATAGCCCCAACTCTAAACCTAAACCCTAACCCTAACCCTTACCCCAACCCTAGCCCTAGCTGTAGCCCCAGCCCCAGCACTAGCCCTTGCCCTAGCCCCCAACTCCTAGCCATAGCCCCAACCCTAAGTCTAACCTCACCCTCACCCCAACCCCAACCCTAACCCTAACCCTACCCTAAACCTAAACTTAACACTTACCCTAACTCTAACCCTAGCCCTTGCTCTACCCCTTGCCCTAACACTATCCCTAGCCCTAAAATTAAACCTAACCATAACCATAAACCATAAACCCTAGCCTTAATGTAACCCTAATACTAACCCAACCCTAACACTAACCCTAAACCTAACCCCAACACATACCCCTTCTCCTACACCTACCACTACCCTTACCCGTAACCTTAACCCCTAACCCTAACCGAACCTCTAACGCTAAACCTAACCCTAAATCTAAACCTCTTCTTACCCTAACCTAACAGTAATGCTAACCCTAACCCTAACCCCAACCCCAAGCCTAACCCTAACCCTACCCTAACCCTAAACCCAACCATAACCCTAAACCTAACTCTAGCCCTAGCCCTAGCCATAGTTCTAATCCTAACCCTAACCCTAACCCTAAACCCTAATCCTAACATTTACCCTAGCCCTAGCCCTAGCCCAAACCCCTATCCCTAGCCCTAATCCTAGCCGTAACCCTAACCCTAAACCCTAAACCCTAAACCCTAACCCTAACCCTAAAGATAACCCTAACACAAACACAAACCCTTACCCCTACCGCTGACTGTAACCCCTAACACTAACCCTAACCCTAACGCTAACATTAGCCTTAGCACTAGCCTAGCCCTAACCCTATCCCTAGCTCCTAACCCTAACCCTAACCATAAACCCTAAACCCAAACACAACCCTAACCCAAACCTAACCCTAACCCTAAACCTAACCTCAAGCCATACACCTTCCCCTACTCCTACCCCTACCCGTAACCCTAACCCCTAATCCTAACCCTAACCCTAGCCCTAACCCTATCCCTAGCCCTAAACCAACCCCTAAACCTAATCCTAAACCCTAAAACCTAACACTAACCCCTAACCCTACCCCTAAAACTACACTAACCCTAAATCCTAAACCTAAACCTAACACTAACCCTAAACACTAACCCCAACCTTTTCCCTAGCCGTAGCCCCAGCCCTAGCACTAGCCCTTGCCCTAAAACTAACCCTAGCCCTAACGCTAACCCTAAACCATAAACCCTAATCCTAACCACACCAACCCCTGAAACTAGCCCTAACCCTAAACCTAACACTAACCCCAAGACTAACCCTAATCCTAAACCTAACCCTAACCCTAACCCTAACCTCAACCTCTAATCCCACCCTTACCCCTAACATTAACACTAACCCTCGTCCTCGCCCTATCCCTAGACATAGCCCTAGCTCTAAATCCTAGACCTAGCACTAGCCCCAAACCTAACCCTAACCCTAACCCAAACCTAACCCTAACCCCAACACTACCCTCAACCCCTAATCCTACCCCTACCCCTACCCCTAACCCTAACACTAACCCCAACTGTAACCCTATCCTAACCCTAACCCTAAATCTAAACCTCTTCTTACCCTAACCCTAACAGTAACGTAACCCTAACCCTTACCATAGTCCCAACCGAAACCCTAACCATGAACCTACTCTAACCCTAAACCTAACCCTAACCCTAACCTCAACAAAACACTAACACTAACCCTAACCCTAAACCCTAAATCTAAACTAATCTTAACCCTAATCCTAAACAATAACACTAACCCCTAGCCCTAAAGCCTAGCCCTAACCCTAACACTAAACACTAACCCTAACCCTAAACTTTGCCCCAGCCATAGCCCCAGCTCCTAGCACTAGCCTGGTCCCTAAACCTAGCCCTATCCCTACCCCTAACCCTACCCCTAACCCCACCCCTAACCCTACCCCTAACCCCTAACCCTAACCCCTAACCATAACCCTTAACCCTAACCCTAACACGAACGCTAACCCTAATGATAACACTAACCCTAATGCTAACTCTAACCCTAAATCCTGACCCTGACCCCTGACCCTAACCCTAACGCTAACCCTAACACTAACCCTAACCCTAACGCTAACCTGAAACCCTAACCCTAACCCTAACCCTAACACTAACATCAACCCCTAACCCTACCCCTGTCCCTAACCCTAACACTAACCTAAACCCTATCAACAACACTAACTGTACCCCTACCCCTACCTGTAACCCTAACCCTAAAAAACTAACCCTAACCCTAACCCAACACTAACCCTAACCCTAACACTAACATCAACAACTAACCCTACCCCTATCCCTAACCCTAACCCTAAACCTAGCCCTAGCGCTAGCCCTAACCCTAGCCCTTCCCCTTATCCCTAAGCCTAACCCTAACCAAACCCTAACCATAACCCTACCTCTATCCCTAACTCTAATCCTAACACTGAACCCTAACACTAACCCTAACCAGAACCCCTAACATACCCCCTCCCTCAACCCTAACCCTAACCCTTAACAATGAACCTAACCCTAACTGTAAACCCTAACTCTAACCCTAAACTAATCTTAACCCTAAATCCTAAACCTTAAATCTAACCCTATTCTAACTGTAACCCTAAACTTAAACCTCACCTACCCTAACCCTAACAGTAACACTAGCAACAACCCCAACCCTACCCTCCACCCCTAAGCCTAAACTTAACCGTAGCCCCAGCCCTAGCCCTAGCCCTAAACCTAACCTTAACCCTAACCCAACCATAACCCTAACCCTAACTCTATCCCTCACCCTATCTTTAAATCATAAACCCTAACCCTAACCCTAATCCAACCCTAAACCTAACTCTAACGCTAACCCCAAGGCCAACCCAAAACCTAACAATACCCTAACCCTAAACTTAACACTAACCCTAAAATTAAGCCTAACCCTAACCCTAAAAATAACCCAAATCAATAGCACTCACCCTAACCCTAAAGCCTAACCCCTAACCTGAACCCTAACCCTAACCCTAACCCTAAACTTTTCTAATCCTAACCCTAACCGTAACACTAACCCTAACCCTAACCCCAACCCTAACCCCAACGCGAATCCCAACCATAACCCCAACCCAACCCTAACCCCAACCTCAACCCTAACCCTAAAACTAACCATATCCCTAACCCCTAACCCTAACCCTAACTTAAACCCCTACCCCTAACCCTAACTCTAACCCTAACTCCTAAACCTAACCCTATCTGTAACCCTAATGCTAACCCTAACGCTAAAGCTAACCTCAACGCTAACCCTAACCGTAAACCCTGACCCTGACCCTGACCTAAACCTATCCCTAAACCTATCACTAACCCTAACCATAACGCTAACCCTAAACCCTAACCCTAACCCTAACCCTAATCCTAAAAGCTAACCCTAACCCTAACCCTAAACCCTAACCCTAACCCTAACCCTAACTGCTAACCTTATCCCTAACCCTAACCAAAAGACTAACCCTAATCCTAACCCTTAACCAAACCCTAACCCTAAACCTAACACTAACCCTAAAGCAAATTGTAACCCTAAACCTAACCCTAAACCAAACCCTAACCCTAACACTAATCCTAAGCCTAACACCAACCCTAAGCCTAACACAAACCCCAACCCTAACCCTAACCCCAACCACAACCCTAACCATAACCCCAACCCTAAACCTAACCCTAACCCTAACCCCAACCCTAACCCTAACCTCATCCCTAACCAGAACCACAATCCCAACCATAAACCCAAACGCAATCGCAACCCTAACACCAACCCCAACCCCAACGCTAACCCCAAACCCAACCCTAACCCTAACCTCACCCTAATCCCTAACCCTAACCCCAACCCTAACCGCTAACTCTAACCCTAACACAAACCCTAACACCTAAACCTAAGCCTAAACCTAACCCTAACCCTAACGCTAACGCTAACCCTAATGCTAACCCTAACCCTATACCCCTGACCCTGACCCTAACCCTAACCATAACTCTAACCCTAACCCTAACACTAAACTTAACCCTAATGCTAACACTAAACCCTAATCCTAATCCCTAACGCCTAACCGTAACCCCTAGCCCTAACCCTAACCCTAACCAAAATCCCTAACCCTAGCCCTAACCCTAACCCTAACCAAAATCCCTAACCCTAACCCTAACCGTAACCCTAAACCCTAAAACCTAATACTATCCCCTAACCATAACCCTAACGCTACAATGCCAACCCAAAATCCTAACCCTAACCCTAACCCCAAACCTAACCCTAAACTAACCTTAACCCCTAAACTTAACCCTAACCCTCACCCTAAAACTAACCCCTAATGCTAACCCTAACTCCAAACCTAACATTAACGCTAACCCTAATGCTAAACCTAACCCTAAACCCTGACCCTGTCTCTGACCCTGACCCTGACCCTAAAACTAACACTAACCATAACCCTAAACACTAACCCTAACCCTAACCCTAACCCTAACCCCCTAACCCCTAACCCTAACCCTAACACTAACCCTAAACCTCTTCTAACCCTAAACCTAAGAGTAACGCTAACCCTAACCCTAAAAATAACCCTAACCCTAAACCAAACCCTAACCTAACCCTAGCCCTAACACAACGCTAACCCTAAACCTAACCCCAACCCATACCCCTACCTCTATCCCTAATCCCTATCCCTAAATCTAACCCTAACCTTAACTGTGAACCCTAACTCTAACTCCATCCCTAATCCTAAACCCCACCCTAACTCTAACCCTAAACCCTAAACCCGAACCCTAACCCTAACCGTAACCAAACCCTAACCCTAACACTAACTTCAACCCATTCCCCTACCCGTACCCCTACCTCTAACTGATAACTCTTACCCTAACCCTAACCCCTAACCCCTAACTCTAACCATAACCCTAAACCATACCCTAACCCAAAAATCAAACCCTAACCCTAACCCTAGCCCTAGAACTTAACCTAACCTTAACCCTAAACCTAAACCTAACCCTAACCCTAAACCCTAACCCTAACCCTAAAACAAACCCTAAGAGTAACACTAACCTTAAACCTAACACTAACCTTAACCTAACCTTAACCGTAATATTAATCCGAACACTAAACCTAACCCCAGCCCATACCCTATCCCTAGGTCTAACCCTAACCCTAACACTAATCCTAAACCCTAAAACCTAACACTAACCCTAACCATAACCCTAACCCTACAATAACCCTAAATCCTAACTCTAAACCTAACCCTAACACTAACCCCAAAACTAACCCTAAACCCAACCCTAACCCTAATCCCAACCCCAACCCTAACCCTAACCCCAACCCTAAACCTAAACTTAACCCTAAACCTAACCCCAACACCAACCCTAAACCCAACCCCAACCCTAACCCCACCCCACACTAACCCTAACATAACACTAACACTAACCCTAACCCCTAACCCTAAACCTAACCCTAACTCTAAACCCTAATGCTAAACCTAACTTTAAACCTAATGCTAACGCTAACCCTAACACTAAACCTAAGCCTAAACCCTGACACTAACTCTGACCCTGACCCCTGACCCTGACCCTAACCCTAACCCTAATGCTAAACCTAACCCTAAACCCTGACCCTGACTCTGACCCTGACCCTGACCCTGACCCAAACCCTAACCCTAACACTAACACTAAACCCTAACCCTAAACCTAACCATAACCCTAACCGTTACCCTAAACCCTAACCCTAACCCTAACCCTAAACCTAACCTTAACCTTCAACCTAAACCGAACCCCAACCCTAAACCCACCCCCAACCCTAACCCCACCCCAACCCTAACCCTAGCATAACCCTAACACTAACCCTAACCCCTAACGCTAACACTAACCCGGACCTTAAACCGAATGCTAACTCTAACGCTAAACTTAACCCTAAACCCTGGCCCTGACTCTGACCCTGACTCTGACCTTAATCCTAAATCTTAACACTAACCCTAAGACTAACCCTAACCCTAAACCCTAACCCTAACCCTAACTCTAACCCTAAACCTAAACACTAACCCTAAAGCTAAACCAAACCCTAACCCTACTTAACCCTAACCCCAACCCTAACCCCAACCACAATCCCAACCCTAACCCTAACTCTAAACCTAACCCCAACCCTAACCGTAACCCGAACCCCAACACTAACCACAACCGCAATCCCAACCCTAACCCCAACCCCAACCCCAACCTTAACCCTAATCCTAACCCTAACACTAACCCTAAACCTAACCTAACCCTAATCCTAACCCTAACATTAACCCCTAACCCTAAACCAAAACCCTAATGCTAACTCTAACGCAAACGCTAACCCTAACCCTAATCCTAAACCTAACCCCTAACCCTAACCCTAACCCTAACCCTAAACAAAACCCCTAACCCTAACCCCTAACCCAACCCTAAACC
The DNA here is from genome assembly GCA_917880005.1 of Nanger dama. Classification (NCBI taxonomy): domain Eukaryota; kingdom Metazoa; phylum Chordata; class Mammalia; order Artiodactyla; family Bovidae; genus Nanger; species Nanger dama. The sequence continues at coordinate 140,181 of CAKJTW010000213.1, read as the reverse complement.
TAAACCGCTAACCCTAAACCTAGGAGTAACGCTAACCCTAACCCTAATCGTAAACCAAACCCTATCCCTAACCCTAACCCTAACCCCTAAACCTACAGCTAACCCTAACCGCTAACCCTAACTCAAACCCTAGCCCTAACACTAAACCTAACCCTAACCCTAACACTAAACCCTATCCCTAAGCCTAACAACTCCAACCCAACCCTGACCCTAACCCCAACCCCAACCCCTAACACTAACCCTAAACCCTAAACCTAACCCTAACACTAACCTTAACCCTAAACCCTTACCCTAACCCTAAACCTAACACCAAAACTAACCCTAATCCTAACTCCAACCCTAACCCTAACCCCAACAGCAACCCTAACCCTAACCCCAACCCTAACCCTAACCCTAACCCTAACCCTAACCCCAACCATAACCCGAACCCGAACCCCAACACTAACCCCAACCACAATCCCAACCCTAACCCCAACCCCAACCCCAAACCTAACCCTAATCCTAACCCTAACAATAACCCCAACCCTAACCCTAACCCACACATACCTTTAACCCTACCCCTACCTCTATTCCTAACCCTAACAGTAACCCCTAAACCTACACCTAACCCTAACCCAAAACCCTTACTCAAACCCTAGCCGTAACACTAAAACTAACCCTAACCATAACACTAAACCCTAACCCTAACCCTAACTTCAACCCTAACCGCTAACACTAACCCGAACCCTAACTTGCCTAACCCTAACCCTAACCCTAACCCTAAACCTAACCCTAACCCCTAACCCTATTCCTAACTCTAACCCCTAACCCTATCCCTAACCCACACATACCTTTAACCATACCCCTTCCCTTTCCCTAACCCTATCCGTAACCCTAGCCCTAGCCCAAGCCTTAGCCTTAGCCCTAACCATATCCCTAGCCCTAGCCCAAACCCTAAACTTAACTCTAACCCAATCCTAAACCTAACCCTAACTTTAAGCCTAATACTAAACCAAAACCCTGAACTCTAACACTAACCCTAAACGTAAGCTATAACTCTAACCTTAACCCAAACCTAAGCCTATCCCGAAACCCTAAACCCTAACTCTAACCCTAACCCTAAACATTAAACCTAACCGTAAAACAACACCAACACTAACCCTAACCCTAACCACAACCCCTAAACCAACCCCTAACCTTAACCCTAACCCCTAATCCTAACACTAACCCTAACACTAACCACTAAACCTAACCCTGACCCTAACCATAAACCCTAAACCTAACCCCTAACCCTAACCCAACCCTAACTCTATCCCTAACCCTAACCCTAACATTAAACCCTAAACCTAACACTAACCCTAAAAACCTAACCCTACACCTAGCCATAGCCCTAGCTCTGGCACTATTTCTGAACCTAATCCTAGCCCTAGCCCTAACCCTAACACAACGCTAACCCTAAACCTAACCCCAACCCATACTCCTACGCCTATCCCTAATCCCTAACCCTACATCTAACCCTAACCTTAACTCTGAACCCTAACCCTAACTCCATCCCCAACCCTAAACCCAAACCTAACTCTAACCCTAAACCATAAACCCTAACCTTATCCCTAACCATAACCAAACCCTAACCCTAACACTAATTTCAACCCGTTCCCCTACCCATACCCCTACCCCTAACCAATAACTCTAACCCTAACCCCTAATACTAACCATAACCTAAACCAAACCCTAACCCAAAATTCTAACCCTAACCCTAAACCTTGTCTAAGCCCCAGCCATAGCCCCAGCAATAGCCCTAGCACTAACCCTATCTCTAGCCCTAACCCTAACCCTAACACTAACAGTAATTCTAACCCTAACAACAAACCAAACCCAACCATAGCACTAACCTTAACCCTGAGCCCAACCCATCCCCATACCACTACCACTAACCCTAATACTAACCCTAACCCCTAACTGTAACCCTAACCGTAACCCTACCCATACACTTACGACCTAACCAAATCCAACCCTAACCCTAACCCCAGACCTAGCCCTTACCCTAAACTTAACCCTAACCCTAAACCTAATCCTAACCCTAAACCCCTAACCCTAACCCTTATACAAACCCTAAGAGTAACACTAACCCTAATCCTAAAACTAACCTAAACCTAACCCTAACCTTAATATTAACCCTAACACTAACCCTAACCCTAGCCCTAACCCTATCCCTAGCCTTGACCCTAACACTAACACTAATCTTAAATCCTAAAACCTAACACTAACCCAAACCATAACCCTAACCCTACAATAACTCTAAATCCTAAGCCTAACCCTAACCCTAAACCTAACACTAACCCTAACACCCAAAACTAATCCTAACCAAAACCTTAACCCTAACCCTAACACCAACCCCAACCCTAACTCTAACCCCAACCCTACCTAACCCTAACCTTAACCCTAACCCCAACCCCAACCCCAACCCTAACCCCAACCCCAACACTAACCATAACCCTAACCCTAACCCTAACCCCTAACCCTAAATCTAATCCTAACCCTAACCCTAAAATTAACCCTAACCCCTAATTCTAACCCAAACCCTAACGCTAAACCTAACCCTAAACCCTGACACTGACTCTTACCCTGACCCTGTCCCTGATCCTGACCCTAACCCTAACCCTAACCTTAACCCGAACCCCAACCCCAACCCTAAACCCAACCCCAACCCTATCCCCAACCCCAACCCTAACCCTAACCCTAACCCTAAATCTAATCCTAACCCTAACACTAACACTAACTCTAACCCCTAATTTTAACCCCTAACCCTAACCCTAACGCTAATCCTAACCCTAAACCCTGACACTGACTCTGACCCTGACCCTGTCCCTGATCCTGACCCTAACCCTAACCCTAACCCTAAACCCTAACCCTAACCTAACCCCCAACCCTAACCCCAACCAAAACCCCAAACCTAACCCTATCCCTAACCCTAAATCTCTTCTAACCCCACACCTAATAGTAACGCTAACCCAAACCCTAACCCTAACCCTAAAACAAACCCTAACCCTAACCCCTAACCCTAACCCCTAATCCTAACCCCAAACCTAACCCCTAACCCTAGCCCCAGCTGTAGCCCCTAGCCCTAGCACTAGCTCTAGCCCTAACCCTAACTCTAACCCTAAACCTAACACTAACTATCACAGTAACCCGAATCCCAAACCTAACCCTAACCCCAACCCAACCCTAACACTAACCCTAACACTAGCCTCAACTCCTAATCCTACCCTTATCCCTACCCCTACCACTAACCCTAGTCCTAGCTCTATCCCTAGACATAGCGCTAGCTTTAAACCCTAGCCGTAGCACTAGCCTCCAAACCTAACACTAACCCTAACCCAACCCTAACCCTAACCCTAACACTACCCTCAACCCCTAATCCTACCCCTACCCCAAACCCTAACCCTAACTCTAACCCTAAACCTAACCCTATTCTAACCCTAACCCTAAATCTAAACCTTTCTAACCCTAACCCTAACAGTAACGTTAACCCTAACCCTTACCCTAGTCCCAACCCAAACCCTAACCATGAACCTACCCCAACCCTAAACCTAACCCCTAACCCTAAAACTAACCCCAACCCTAACCAAAACACTAACACTAACCCTAAACCTAAACCTAAATCTAAAATAATCTTAATCCTAACCCTAACCAATAACACTAACCCTAACCCTAAAGCCTAACCCTAATTCTAACCCTAAACACTAACCCTAACCCTAAACTTTGCCCTAGCCATAGCCCTAGCCTTAGAACTAGCCCTGTCCCTCAACCCAGCCCTATCCCTAACCATACCCTTATCCCTAACCCTAACCCTAGCCCAACCCTAACCCTAACTCTAACCCTAACCTTAGCAACAACACTAACTGTACCCTTCCCCCTACCCCTACCCCTAACCCCTAACCCAACCCTAACCCAACCCTAACCCTAACCCTAACCGTAACTGAAACCCCAACTCTAACACTAACCCTAAACCTAACCGTAAACCTAACCCTGTTCTAACCCTAATCCTAAATCTAAACTTCTTCTAACCTTAACCCTAACAGTAACACTAACCCTAAACCTAACCCCCAACCCCAATCTCAACCCCACCCTAACACTTAACATACCCTAACCCTAAACCTAACCCCTAACCCCTGACCCTAACCCTATCCCTAGCTCTATCCCTAGCTCTAACGCTATCTCTAGACCTAACCCTAACCCAACACTAACCCAACCCTAACCCTAACACTAAGCCTAAACCCTTCCCCTACCGCTACCCCTACTTCTACACATAACCCTAACCCCTAACCCTAACCCTAACCCTAGCCCTAAACATATCCCTAACCCTAACCCTAACCCTAAGCCTCAATCCTAAAACCTAACACTAAAGCTAACATTAACCCTAACCATAACCCTAACCCTAATTCCTAACCCTAACCCTAACCCTAACCCTAAACACTAACCCTAACCTTAACCTTAGCCCTAGCCGAAGCCCCAGCCTTAGCACTAGCCCTTGCCCTATACTAGCCCTAGCCCTAACCCTAACTCTAACCATAACCATAACCCTAAACCCCAACCCTAACCCTAAACCCTATACCCTAACCTTAACCCTAACCCAAACGCTAACCAAAACCTATCCCTAACACTAACCCTACACCCAAACCGTACCCTTACCCTTTACCCTACCAGTAACCCTAACCCTAACACAACCCTAACCATAACCATAACCCTAACCCTATCCTTAAACCCTAAACCCTAACCCTAACCCTAACTCCAAACACTTACCCTAACCCTAATGCTAACACAACCCTAACCCTAATGCTAACCCTAACTGTAACCACCAATACTAACACTAACCCTAATCCTAACTCTAAACCCTAACCCTAACTGTAACCTTTTTCTAAATCTAACCCTAAACCTAAACCTCTTCTAACCCTTACCCTAACAGTAACGCTAACCCAAAACTTAACCCTAACCCCATCCACAACCCTAAACCTAACCCAACCCTAACCCTAACCCTAACACTAACCCTAACCCTAAACTCTATTCCTCACCCTAACCCTAACCCCTAACCCGAACCCTAACAATAACCCTAACCATAACCGTAAACCTAACCCCTAACCCTAACTCCTAACACTAAGAGTAACCCTAACCCTTACCCTAATCCTAACCCTAACCCTAAACCATAACTCTAAACCCTAACCCTAAAGCTAACCCTGCCCTATCCCTAACCCTAAACATAATGCTAAACCTTACCCTAACCCTAGCCCTAGCCGCAGCCCTAGCCCTAGCACTAGCCCTAGCCCCAACCCTAGCCATAGCCCCAACCCTAAGCCTAACCCCAACCCTAACCCCAACCCCAACCCTAACCCTAACACTACCCTAAACCTAAACTTAACCCTAACCCTAACCCTAGCCCTAGCCTTACCCCTTTCCCTAACCCTATCCCTAGCCCTAAACCTAAACCTAACCATAACCATAAACCCTAAACCTTAACCTTAATGCTAAACCTAACACTAACCCAACCCTAATACTAACCCCTAAACCTAACCCCAACCCATACCCCTTCCCCTACCCCTACCACTACCCCTACCCGTAATCTTAAACCCTAACCATAACCCGAACCCCTAACGCTAAACCTAACCCTAAATCTAAACCTCTTCTTGCCCAAAACTAACAGTAACGCTAACCCTAACCCCAACCCCAACCCCAACCCTAACCCTAACCGTGCCCTAACTCCAAACCCAACCCTAACCCTAACCCTAACTCTAGCCCCAGCCCTAGCCCTAGCTCTAATCCTAACCGTAACACTAGCCCTAACCCTAAACCCTAATCCTAACCTTTACCCTAGCCCTAGCCCTAACCCGAGCACCAGCCATAGACCTAACCCGATCCCTAGCCCTAATCCTAAACCTAACCCTAACCCTAACCCTAAACCCTAAACCCTAACCCCAAACCCTAACCCAACCCTAAAGATAACCGAAACCCAAACCCAAACCCCTACCCCTACCGCTGCCTCTAACCCCTAACACTAACCTTAACCCTAACCCCAACATTAGCCCTAGCACTAGCCATAGCCCTAACCCTATCCCTAGCCCCAACCCTAAACCTAACCATAAACCCTAAACACAAACCCCAACCCCAACCCAAAGCTAACCCTAACCCCAACCCTAACCCCAAGACATACACCTTCCCCTACTCCTACCCCTACCCCTACCCGTAACCCTAACCCCTAATCCTAACCCTAACCCCTAATTCTAACCCTAACCCTAGCCCTAACCCTAGCCCCAACCCTATCCCTAGCCCTAACCCTAACCCTAAACCTAATCCTAAACCCCAAAAGCTACCAGTAACCCTAACCCTACCCCTAAACCTACACTAACCCCAAATCCTAAACCTAAACCTAACACTAACCCTAAACTCAAACCCTAACAATAGACCTAGCACTAGCCCTTGCCCTAAAACTAACCCTAGCCCTAACACTAACCCTAAACCATAAACCCTAACCCTAACCCCAACCCTAAAACTAGACCTAACCCTAAACCTCACACTAACACTAACCCTAATCCCAAACATAACCCCTAACCCCAACCCTAACCCAACCCTAACTCTAACACTAACATTAACCTCAACCACTAATCCTACCCTTACCCCTAACCCTAACCCTAACCCTAGTCCTAGACCTATCCCCAGACATAGCCCCAGCTTTAAATCCTAGCCCTAGCACTAGCCGCAAACCTAAACCTAACCCCTAACCCAACCCTAACCCTAACCATAAAACTACCCTCAACCCCTAATCCTACCCATACCCCCTACCCCTACCCCTATGCCTAACCTCAACTCTAACCCCTAACCCTACCCTAAACATAACCCTATTCTAACCCTAACCCCAAATCTAAACCCTCTTCTAAGCCTAACCCTAACAGTAACGCTAAAACTAACCCCTTACCCTAGCCCTAGCTGAAACCCTAAGCATGAACCTACTCCTAACCCTAACCCTAACCCTAACCCTAAACCTAACACTATCTGCAACCCTAACAAAAACACTAACACTAACCCTAAACCTAAACCTAAACCTAAATCTAATCTTAACTCTAACCTAATCAATAACACTAACACTAACCCCTAATCCTAACCCCAACCCTAACCCTAAACACGAACCCCAAACCTTAACTTTGCCCTAGCCGTAGCCCTAGCCCTAGCACTAGCGCTGTCCCCAAACCTAGCCCTATCTCTAACCCTAGGGTTAGGGTAGGGGGTTTTGGGTGGGATAGGGGTTAGGGGTTAGGATTAGGTTAGGGTTAGGCTAGGGATAGGGTTTAGAGTTAGCCTTAGGGTTAGGGTTAGTGTTAGGTTAGGGTTAGGATCAGGCAGGGTCAGGGTTTAGGGTTAGGGTTAGCATTAAGGTTAGCGTTGGCGTTAGGGATAGTGTTAGGGTTAGGGTTAGGCTTAGGTTAGGGGTTAGGGTTAGTGTTAGGGTTAGGGTTAGGGTAGGGTTAGGGTTTGGGTTAGGGTTAGGGTTAGGGATTAGGTTAGGGTTAGGGTTAGTGTTGGGGTTGGGTTAGGGTTGGGGTTGGGTTAGGCTTGGGATTGCGGTTGGGTTTAGGGTTGGGATTGTGGTTCTGGTTAGGGTTGGGGTTGGGGTTAGGGATAGGTTGGGGTTAGGGTTGGCTTTAGGGTGAAGGTTAGGTTAGGGTTAGGGTTTAGGGTTAGGGTTGGTGTTAGGTTAGGTTGGGGTTAGGGGTTAGGGTTGGGGTTGGGGTTAGGGTTGGGGTTTTGGTTAGAGTTAGGGTTGGGGTTAGGGTTAGGGTTAGGGTTAGGGCCTGGTTTAGGGTTAGGATTAGGTTAGGGTTAGGGGTTTGGTTTAGGGTTAGGGTTAGGGTTGGGTTTGGGGTTAGGGTTAGGGTTAGGGTTTGGTTTAGGGTTAGGGTTAGGGTTGGGTTTGGGGTTAGGGTTAGGGTTAGAGTTAGGCTTAGGGCAAGGTTTAGGCTAGGTTTAGAATAGGGTTGGCGTGTGGGTTAGGTTTAGGGTTAAGGTTAGCGTTACTCTTAGGTTTACTGTTATAGAGGTTTATGTTTAGGGCTATGGTTAGAATAGGTTTAGAGCTAGGTGTAGGGGTAGGTTTAGGGGTTGTGGTTAGTGTTAGGGTAAGGGTTAGTGTTAGGGTTGGGTTACGCTAAAGGTAAGGGTTAGTGTTTAGTGTTAGGGTTGGGGTTAGGGTTAGGGTTATGGTTGAGGCTTTAGGGATAATGTAATTGTTATGGGTAGGGTTAGTGATGCAGGTAGGTTTAGGGGTTTTGGTTAGAGTTAGCGATAAGATTACGGTTGGGTTAGTGGTAGGGGTAGAGGTAGGTTTAGGGTTAGGTTTAGACGAGTTAGCGTTAGGGTTAGGGTTAGGGTTAGGGGTTTTGGTTAGGGTAAGGGTTAGTGTTAGGTTAGGGGTTAGGGTTAGGGTTAGGATTAGGTGTTAGGTTAGGGTTAGATTTAGGGTTATAGTTACGGTTAGGGTTAGGGTTAAGGGTTAGGGATAGTGTTAGGGTAGGGCTAGCGTTAGGGTCACTGGTCAGGTTCAGGGTCAGAATCAGGGTCAGGTTTTAGGGTTAGGTTTAGCGTTAGGGTTAGCGTTAGGGTTAGGATTAGCTTAGTGGTTAGTGTTAGAGTTAGGGTTAGGGTTAGGGTTAAGGGTTACGGTAAGTGTTATGGTTAGTTTAGGGTTAGGGTTGGGGTTAGGGTTATGGTTGGGGTTAGGGGTTGGTTTTGGAGTTAGGGTTAGGATAGGGTTAGGATTTAGGTTATTGCAGGGTTAGGGTTATGGTTAGGGTTAGTGTTAGGTTTTAGGTTTTAGGGCTAGGGTCAGGGTTAGGGTTAGGGGTTTTGGTTCAGGTCAGTGTTATGGTTAGGGGTTAGGTTTAGGGTTTGGGTTAGGGTTTAGGATTACCTTTAGGTTAGGGTAAGGGTTAGGATTAGGTCAGGCTCAGGGTCAGGGTTTAGGGTTAGGGTTAGGTTAGGCTTAGGTTTAGGTGATAGGGTTAGTGTTAGGTTAGGGTTAGGGGTTAGGGTTAGGGTTAGGGGTATGGGTTAGGTTAGGTTAGGGGTTAGGGTTAGGGTTAGGGTTTATGGTTAGGGTTAGGTTAGTGGTTAGGATTAGGGTTAGTGTTACGGTTGGGGTCGGGGTTAGGGTTAGGGGGTAGGGTGGGTTAGGGGTTAGGGTTAGGTTATGGTTAGGTTAGGGCTTAGGGTTAGGGGTTTAGGGTTAGTGGTTAGGATTAGGGTTAGTGTTGCGGTTGGGGTAGAGGTTAGGTTTAGGGTTAGGGTTACTCTTAGGTTTTGGGATAGAATAGGTTTAGGGTTAGGGTTAGGGGTTAGGGTTAGGTTGGGGTTAGGTTTAAGGTTGGAGTTGGTGTTAGGGTTAGGGTTGGGTTTGGGGTTAGGTTTAGTGTTAGGGTTAAGGTTAGGGTTAGGGCTTGGTTTAGGGTTAGGGTTAGGATTAGGTTTAGGGTTTGGTTTAGGTTAGGTTAGGGTTAGGTTTAGGGTTTGGGTTTGGTGTATGGTTAGGGTTAGGATTAGGGTTAGGGGTTTGGTTAAGGTTAGGGATAGGGTTAGGGTTAGTTAGGGTTAGTGCTAGGGTTAGGGTTAAAAGTTAGGATTAGGGTTAGGGTTAGAGCTAGGTTAGGCTTAGGTTTTGGTTTATGGTTAGAGTTAATATTAGGGTTAGGGGTTAGGGTTTGGTTTAGTGTTAGGTTAGGGTTACGGTTAGTGGTTTTGTTTAGGGTTAGTGTTAGTGTTAGGATTATGGTTTAGGCTTAGCTTTACTGTAAGGGTTAGTGTTAGGGTTAGGATTAGGGTTAGGTTCATGGTCACAGTCATGGTTTAGGGTTAGGGTTAGAGTTAGGATTAGTGTTAGAGTTAGGTTTAGCGTTAGGTTTAGGGTTAGGGTTAGGGTGAGGTTTACGGGTTAGGGTTAGTGTTAGGGTTAGGGTTAGGGTTTGGTTTAGGGTTAGGTTAGGGTTAGGGGTTAGGGTTTGGTTTAGGTTAGGGTTACGATTAGGTTTAGGGTTTGGGTTGGGGTTTGGGTTAGGGTTGTGGTTAGGGTTAAGGTTATGGTTAGGGTTGGGGTTAGGTTTAAGGTTGGGGTTGGTGTTAGGTTAGGGTCGGGTTTGGGGTTAGGGTTAGGGTTGGTGTTAGGTTAGGGTTAGGGTTAGGGTTTGCTTTAGGGTTAGGGTTAGGATTAGGTTTAGGGTTTGGTTTAGGGTTAGGGTTAGGTTTAGGGTTAGGGTTTGGTTTATGGTTAGGGTTAGGATTAGGGTTTGGGTAAGGGTTAGGTGGGTAAGTGTTAGGGTTAATTTAGTGTTAAGATTGGGGTTAGGGTTAGGATTGGAGTTAGGATGGGGATTAGGGTTAACATAGGGTTAGTATTTAGGGTTATGTAGGGTTAGGGTTATGGTTAGGGTTAGGGTTAGTGTTACGGTTAGTTTTAGGTTGGGTTTAGTGTTGGGGTTAGGGTTAGGGTTAGGTTTAGGCTTAGGTATAGGTTTAGGGTTTGGTTTCTGGTTAGGGTTAGGCTAGGATTAGGGTTAGGGTTAGGGTTAAGGTAAGTGTTAGGGTTAATTTAGTGTTAGAATTGGGGTTAGGGTTAGGGTTGGGATTAGGATGGGGACTAGGGTTAGGATAGGGTTAGTATTTAGGGTTATGTAGGGTTGGGTTATGGTTAGTGTTAGGGTTAGTGTTAGGGTTAGGTTTAGGGTTGGGGTTAGGGTTAAGGTTAGGGTTAGTGTTACTCTTAGGTTTTGGGTTAGAAGAGGTTCAGGTTTAGGTTACGGTTAGGGGTTAGGGGTTAGGGTTAGTCTTAGGGTGAGGGTAGGGGTTGGGGTTAGGGTTGGGGTGGAGTTAGGGTTGGAATTGGGTTTGGGGTAGTGTTGGGATTGTGGTTGTGGTTAGGGTTAGGGTTGAGTTTAGGGTATAGGATTAGGGTTATGGTTAGGGTTAGGGTTTTGGCTAGGGGTTAGTGTTAGTGTTAGGGTTATGGTTTAGGCTTAGCTTTACTGTTAGGGTTAGTGTTAGGGTTAGGATTAGGGTTAGGTTCATGGTCACATTCAGTGTTTAGGGTTAGGGTTAGCGTTAGTGTTAGTGTTAGAGTTAGGTTTAGCATTAGGGTTAGGTTAGGGTTAGGTTTAGGGGTTAGGGTTAGTTTAGGTTAGGGTTAGGGTTTGGTTTAGGGTTAGGTTAGTGTTAGGGTTTGGTTTAGGTTTAGGGTTAGGATTAGATTTAGGGTTTAGGTTGGGGTTAGGTTTAGGGTTGTGGTTAGGGTTAAGGTTAGGGTTAGGGTTGGGGTTAGGTTTAAGGTTGGGGTTGGTGTTAGGGTTATGGTTGGGTTTGGGGTTAGGGTTAGGGTTGGTGTTAGGGTTAGGGTTAGGGTTTGGTTTAGGGGTTAGGGTTAGGATTAGGTTTAGGGGTTCGTTTAGGGTTAGGGTTATTGTTAGGGTTAGGTTTAGGTTTAGGGTTTGGTTTATGGTTAGGGTTAGGATTAGGGTTAGGGTTAGGGTTAGGTTTAGGGTAAGTGTTAGGGTTAATTTAGTGTTAGGATTGGGGTTAGGGTTAGGGTTGGGGTTAGGATGGGGATTAGGGTTAGGATAGGGTTTGTATTTAGGGTTATGTAGGGTTAGGGTTATGGTTAGGGTTAGGGTTAGTGTTAGTGTTAGGGTTAGGGTTAGGTTTAGGATTGGGGTTAGGGTTATGGTTAGGGCTAGGGTGAGGGTGAGGGTTAGGGTTTGGTTTATTGTTAGGGTTAGGATTAGGGTTAGGTTTAGGGTTAGGGTTAGGGTAAGTGTTAGGTTATTTAGTGTTAGGGTTGGGGTTAGGGATGGGGATTAGAGTTAGGATAGGGTTAGTATTTAGGGTTAGGGTTAGGGTTATGGTTAGGGTTAAGGTTAGGGTTAGGGTTAGGTTTAGGGTTGGGGTTAGGGTTAAGGTTAGGGTTAGTGTTACTCTTAGGTTTTGGGTTAGAAGAGGTTCAGGTTTAGGGTTACTGTTAGGGTTAGGGGTTAGGGTAAGTCTTAGGGTTAGGGTTGGGGTTGTGGTTAGGGTTGGGGTGGAGTTAGGATTGGAATTGGGGTTGGGGTAGTGTTGGGATTGTGGTTGTGGTTAGTGTTAGGGTTGGGGTTAGGGTTTAGGATTAGTGTTAGGGTTAGGGTTAGGGTTTAGGATTAGGGTTAGGGTTAGTGTTAGGGATATGGTTTAGGGTTAGCTTTACGATTAGGGTTAGTTTTAGTGTTAGGGTTAGGGTTATGTTCAATGTCATGGTCAGGGTTTAGGGTTAGGGTTAGCGTTAGGGTTAGGGTTAGTGTTTGATTTAGGGTTAGGGTTGGAGTTAGGGTTAGGGTTACGGTTAGGGTTAGGTTTAGGTGTTAGGGGTTAGGGTTATTGTTAAGGGTTAGTGTTAGGGTTGGGTAGAAAGTTAGGGTTTGGGTTAGGGTTAGGGGTTTTGGTTACTGTTAGGGTTAGGGTTAGAGTTTTGTTTACGGTTAGTTTTAGGGTTATGGTTCGGGCTAGGGATATGTTTAGAATTAGGGCTAGTGCTAGGGCTATCTATAGGGCAAGGGCTAGGATTAGGGTTAGTGATTAGTGTTATGGTTAGGGTTAGATTAAGTATAGGGATAGGGTTAGGGGTTAGGGTTAGGGTTGGGGTTTTGTTAGGGTTAGGGTTGGTGTTAGTGTTAGGTTTAGCATTAGGGTTAGGGTTATGGTTGGTTTGGTTTAGGGTTAGGGTTAGGGTTAGGGTTAGGTTAGGGGTTGGTTTAGGGTTAGGGTTAGGGTTAGGGTTAGTGGTTTTGGTTAGGGTTATGGTTAGGTTTAGGGGCTATGGTTAGGGTTATGGTTAGGTTTAAGGTTAGGTTTGGGGTTATGGTTACGGTTTAGGATTAGGGATTTTGTTACGGTTAGGGATTTAGGGTTATCGTTACAGTTAGGGTTAGTTTTAGGGTTAGGGTTAGTGTTAGGGTAATGGTCAGGGTCAGGGTTTAGGGTTAGGGTTAGCGTTAGGGTTAGAGTTAGCATTAGGGTTAGGGTTCGCGTTAGGGTTAGGGTTAGGGTCAGATTTAGGTTTAGGGTTAGGGTTAAGGTTAGAGTTAGCGTTACTCTTATGTTTTGGGTTAGAAGAGGTTTTGTTTTAGGGTTAGAGTTAGGGATAGGGGTTAGGTTAGTTTTAGGTTAGGGTCAGGGTCCTGGTCAGGGTTTAGGGTTAGGGTTAGCATTAGGGTTAGCATTAGCGTTAGGGTTAGCGTTAGGTTTAGGGTTAGGCTTAGGGTTAGGTGTTAGGGATAGTGTAAGGGTTAGGGTTAGGGGTTAGGGTTAGGGTTAGTGGTAAGGGGTAGGGTTAGGGTTAGGGGTTAGGGTTTGGATTAGTGGTAAGTGGTTGGGTTAGGGTTAAGGGTTAGCATTAGGGTTAGGGTTAGGGTTTAGGGTTAGGGTTAGGGTTAGTGGTTAGGATTAGGTTTAGGTTAAGGTTGGGTTAGAGTTTAAGGTTAGGTTTAGGCGTTAGGGTTAGGGTTAGGATTATGGTTGGTGTTAGGGTTAGTGTTAGTGTTAGCGGTACTCTTAGGTTTTGGTTTAGAAGAGGTTTAGTGTTAGGATTAGGATTAGGTTTAGGGTTTGGTTAAGGGTTAGGGTTAGGGTTAGGTTTAGGTTAGGATTTTGTTTATGGTTAGGGTTATTATTAGGGTTAGGGGTGTGGTTAGTGTTAGGGATTGGGTTAGCGGTTAGGGTTAGCGTTAGTTTTAGGATTTAGGGTCAGGGTTAGGGGTAGCTTTAGGGTGAGGGTTTAGGATTAGGGTTAGGTTTGGTGTTTGGGTTTAGGGTAAACTGTACGGTTAGGTTTAGTGTTAGGGTTAGGGTTAGGTTTAGGGTCAGGGTCAGGGTCAGGGTTTAGGGTTAGGGTTAGCGCTAGGTTAGTTTTAGCATTATGGTTAGCTTTAGGGTAAGGGATAGGGTTAGGATTAGGGGTTAGGGTTAGTGTTAGGGTTAGGGATAAGGAATAGTGTTAGGTTTAATGTTTGGGGTTAGGGATAGGGTTAGGGTTAGGGTTGGGTTGGGGTTAGGGTTGGGGCTTGGGTTAGTATTGAGATTGGCGTTGGGTTTAGGGTTGGTTTGGGGGTTAGGGTTAGGTTTGGGATTGGTTTTGGGGTTAGGGTTGGTGTTAGGATTAGGGGTTAGGGTAAGTGTTAGGGTTAATGTAGTGTTAAGGTTGGGGTTAGAGTTAGGGATGGGGTTATTGTGGGGTTTAAGTCTAGGATAGGTTTAGGATTTAGGTTTATGTAGGGTTAGGGTTATGTTTAGGGTTAGTGTTAGGTTTTAGGTTTTAGGGTTAGGGTTAGGGGTTTTGGATAGGGTTAGGGTTAGGGTTAAGGGTTAGGTTTAGGGTTTGGCTTAGGATTTAGGTTTAGCGTTATGGTTAGCTTTAGGGTTAGTGTTAGGGTTAGGGTTAGGGTTGGGTTTAGGGTTAGGGTTAGAGTTAGGGTTAGCGTTACTCTTAGGTTTTGGATTAGAAGAGGTTTAGCTTTAAGGTTAGGGTTAAGGTTAGGGGGTTAGTGTTAGTGTTAGGGTTAGGGTTGGGGTTGGGGTTAGGGTTGGGGTTGGGGTTAGGGTTGGGATTAGGGTTAGGGTTAGAGTTACTCTTAGGTTTTTGGTTAGAAGAGGTTTAGGTTTATGGTTAGGGTTAGGAGTTTTGGTTAGGGTTAGCGTTAGGGTTAGGGGTTAGGTTTAGGGTTTGAGTTAGTGTTTAGGGTTAGCGTTAGGTTTAGGGTTAGGGTCAGGGTCAGGGTTTAGGGTTAGGGTTAGCATTAGGGTTAACGTTAGCGTTAGGGTTAGCATTAGGTTTAGGGTTGCTTAGGGTTAGGTGTTAGGGTTAGTGTTAGGATTAGGGTTAGGGGTTAGGGTTAGGGTTAGGGGTAGGGGTAGGGTAGTAGGGTTAGGGGTTAGGGTCAGGGTTATGCTTAGGGTTAGTGGTTAGGATTAGGTTTAGGTTAGGGTTGGGTTAGGGGTTATGGTTAGGTTTAGGGGTTAGGGTTAGGGTTAGTTTTGGGGTTGGGGTTACGGTTAGTGTTAGTGTTAGGGTTATCGTTACTCTTAGGTTTTGGGTTAGACGAGGTTTGGAGTTAAGGTTAGGGTTAGGGGTTTTGGTTAGGGTTAGGGTTAGGGTTAGGGGTTAGGTTTAGGGTTTGGGTTAGGGTTTAGGGTTAAGGTTAGTGTTAGTGTTACGGTTAGGGTTAAGTTTAGGTTTAGGGTTAGGGTTTGGTTTATGGTTAGGGTTAGGGTTAGGGTTAGGATTTGGTTTAGGTTTAGGGTTAGGGTTAGGGTTAGAAGTTAGGGTTAGTGTTAGGCGTATTGTTGGGGTTGGGGTTGGGTTTGGGGTTAGGGTTGGGATTGGGGTTGGGGGTAGTGTTGGGATTGCGGTTGGGGTTAAGGTTTGGGTTGTGGTTAGAGTTAGGGTTGGGGTTAGGTTTAGGGGTTAGAGTTAGGGTTGGGGTTAGGGTTTAGTATTAGGTTAGGGTTAGGGTTAGGTTCAAGGTCAAGGTCAGGGTTTAGGGTTAGGGTTAGCGTTAGGGTTAGGGTTAGGTTTAGGTATTTTGGTTACTGTTAGGGTTAGGGTTAGGGTTTGGTTTAAGGTTAGGATTAGGGTTAGGGTTAGGGTTAGTGTTAGGGTTTTGGTTAGGGCTAGGGATATGTTTAGAATTAGAGCTAGTGCTAGGGCTAGGGATAGAACTAGGACTAGGGCTCGGATAAGGGTTAGTGTTTAGTGTTATGGTTAGGGTTAGAGTTAAGGGTAGGGATAGGGTTAAGGTTAGGGTTAAGGTTGGGGTTAGGATTAGAGTTAGGGTTGGTGTTAGGGTTAGGTTTAGTGTTAGGTTTAGGGTTGGGGTTAGGGTTAGGGTTAGGGATACTCTTAGGTTTTGGGTTAGAAGAGGTTCAGGTTTAGGGTTACGGTTAGGGTTAGGGGTTAGGGTTAGTCTTAGGGTTAGGATTGGGGTTGGGGTTAGGGTTGGTGTTGGGTTTAGAGTTGGGATTGGGGTTGGGGTAGTGTTGGGATTGTGGTTGTGGTTAGGGTTTGGGTTGGGGTTAGGGTTAGGGTTAGGGTTGGAGTTAGGTTTAGGGTTAGGTTTAGGGTTGGGATTGGTTTTTGGGTTAGGGTTGGTGTTAGGATTAGGGGTTAGGGTAAGTGTTAGGGTTAATGTAGTGTTAAGGTTGGGGTTAGAGTTTGGGATGGGGTTATTGTGGGGTTTAAGTCTAGGATAGGGTTAGGATTTAGGGTTATGTGGGGTTAGGGTTATGGTTAGGGTTAGTGTTAGGTTTTAGGGTTTAGGCTTAGGGTTAGGAGTTTTGGATAGGTTTAGGGTTAGAGTTAGGGGTTAGGTTTAGGGTTTGGGTTAGGATTTAGGTTTAGCATTATGGTTAGCTTTAGGGTTAGTGTTAGGGTTAGGGTTAGGATTGGGTTTAGGGTTAGGGTTAGAGTTAGGTTAGCGTTACTCTTAGGTTTTGGATTAGAAGAGGTTTAGCTTTAAGGTTAGGGTTAGGGTTAGGGGTTAGGGTTAGTGTTAGGGTTAGGGTTAGGGTTGGGGGTTGGGGTTAGGGTTGGGATTGGGGTTAGGGTTGGGATTAGGGTTAGGGTTAGCGTTACTTTTAGGTTTTTGGTTAGAAGAGATTTAGTTTTAGGTTTAGGATTAGGAGTTTTGGTTAGGTTTAGGGGTTAGGTTTAGGGTTTGAGTTAGGGTTTAGGGTTAGCGTTAGGGTTAGGATTAAGGTTAGGGTCAGTGTCAGGGTCAGGGTTTAGGGTTAGGGTTAGCATAAGGGTTAACGTTAGTGTTAGGGTTAGCGTTAAGTTTAGGGTTAGCTTAGGGTTAGGTGTTAGGGCTAGTGTTAGGGTTAGGGTTAGGGGTTAGGGTTAGGGTTAAGGTTAGGGGTAAGGGGCAGGCAGTTAGGGTTAGGGGTTAGGGTCAGGGTTATGGTTTAGGGTTAGGCTTAGGGTTAGTGGTTAGGATTAGGTTTAGGTTAGGGTTGGGTAGGGCTTATGGTTAGGGTTTAGGTGTTAGGGTTAGGGTTAGTTTTGGGGTTGGGGTTACGGTTAGTGTTAGTGTTAGGGTTAGCGTTACTCTTAGGTTTTGGTTTAGAGGAGGTTTGGGGTTAGGGTTAGGGTTAGGGGTTTTGGCTAGGATTAGGGTTAGGTTTAGGGGTTAGGTTTAGGGTTTGGGTTAGGGTTTAGGGTTAGCATTAGTGTTAGGGTAAGGGTTAGTATTAGGTTTAGTGTTAGGGTTTGGTTTATGGTTAAGGTTAGGATTAGGGTTAGGGTTAGGTTTAGATTTAGGGTTAGGGTTAGGGTTAGAAGCTAGGGTTAGTGTTAGGGTTAGTGTTTGGGTTGGGGTTGGGGTTAGGGTTGGGATTGGGGTTGGGGTTGTGTTGGGATTGTGCTTGGGGTTAAGTTTTGGGTTGTGGTTAGTGTTAGGGTTGGGGGTTAGGTTTAGGTTTAGGGTAGGGTTTAGGATTAGGGTTAGGGTTAGTTTTAGGGTTATGGTTTGGGGTTAGCTTTACAGTTAGTGTTAGTGTTAGGGTTAGGGTTAGGTTCAAGGTCACGGTCAGGGTTTAGGGTTAGGGTTAGCATTAGGGTTAGGGTTAGGGTTAGAGATTTTGGTTACTGTTAGGTTTAGGGTTAGGATTAGGGTTAGGGTGAGGGTTAATGTTAGGGTTTTGGTTCGGGCTAGGTATATGTTTAGAATTAGAGCTAGTGCTAGGGCTAGGGCTAGGGCTAGGGCTCGGGCTCGGATTAGGGTTAGTGTTTAGTGTTATGGTTAGGGTTAGAGTTAAGGGTAGGGATAGGGTTAGGGTTGGGGTTAGGATAGAGTTAGGGTTGGTGTTAGGGTTAGGTTTAGGGTTGGGGTTAGGGTTAGGGTTAGGGTTAGTGTTACTCTTAGGTTTTAGGTTAGAAGAGGTTCAGGTTTAGGTTTACGGTTAAGGTTAGGTGTTAGGGTTAGTCTTAGAGTTAGGGTTGGGGTTGGGGTTAGGTTTGGGGTTGGGGTTAGAGTTGGGATTGGGGTTGGGGTAGTGTTGGGATTGTGGTTGTGTTTAGGGTTTGGGTTGGGGTTAGGGTTAGGGTTGGAGTTAGGTTTAGGGTTAGGGTTAGGGTTGGGGTTAGGGTTTAGGATTAGGGTTATTGTTAGGGTTAGGGTTTAGGATTAGGGTTAGGGTTAGGGTTAGGGTTATAGTTTAGGGTTAGCTTTACAGTTAGGGTTAGCGTTAGTGTTAGGGTTAGGGTTTGTTTCAAGGTCACGGTCAGGGTTTAGGGTTAGGGTTAGCATTAGGGTTAGGGTTAGGTTTAGGGATTCTGGTTACTGTTAGAGTTAGGGTTAGGGTTTGGTTTAGGGTTAGGATTAGGGTTAGGGTTAGGGTTAGTGTTAGGGTTTTGGTTCGGTCTAGGGATATGTTTAGAATTAGAGCTAGTGCTAGGGCTAGGGCTAGGGCTAGGGCTAGGATTAGGGTTAGTGTTTAGTGTTATGGTTAGGGTTAGAGTTAAGGGTAGGGATAGATTTAGGGTTAGGGTTAGGGTAGAGGTTAGGATTAGACTTAGGGTTGGTGTTAGGTTAGGGTTAGTGTTTGATTTAGGGTTAGGGTTAGGATTAGTTTTAGGGTTTGGTTTAGGGTTAGGGTTAGGTTTAGTGTTAGGGTTTGGTTTATGGTTAGGGTTAGGATTAGGGTTAGGGGTTTGGTTAGGTTTAGGGATAGGGTTAGCAGTTACGGTTAGCGTTAGGGTAGGGTTTAGGGTCAGGGTTAGGGGGTAGCTTTAGGGTTAGGTTATAGGATTAGGGTTAGGGTTAGTGTCTGCGTTTAGGGTAAACTTTACGGTTAGGTTTAGTGTTAGGTTTAGGTTTAGGGTCAGGGTCAGGGTCAGGGTTTAGGGTTAGTGTTAGTGATAGGATTAGTTTTATCATTAGGGTTAGCGTTAGGCTAAGGGTTAGGGTTAGGTTTAGGGGTTAGGGTTAGTGTTAGCGTTAGGGTTAAGGGTTAGGGTTAGGGGTTAGGGATAGGGTTAGGGTTAGGGTTAGGGTTGGGTTGGGGTTAGGATTGGGGTTGGTGTTAGTGTTGGGATTGGGGATGGTGTTAGGGTTGGTTTTGGGGTTAGGGTTAGGGTTGGGATTGGTTTTAGGGTTAGGGTTTGTGTTAGAGTTAGGGGTTAGGGTAAGTGTTATGGTTAATTTAGTGTTAGGGTTGGGGTTAGATTTACGGATGGGGTTAGGGTGCAGTTTAGGTTTAGGATAGGGTTAGGATTTAGAGTTATGTAGGGTTAGGGTTATGATTAGGGTTCTTGTTAGGTTTTAGGTTTTAAGGTTGGGGTTAGGGGTTTTGGTTAGGGTAAGGGTTAGGGTTAGGGGTTAGGTTTAGGGTTTGGGTTAGGGTTTATGTGTATCGTTAGACTTAGGGTTAGGGTTAGTGTTAGGGTAAGGGTTAGGTTCATGGTTGGGGTTAGGGTTAGGGTTAGTGTTACTCTTAGGTTTTGGGTTAGAAGAGGTTCAGGTTTAGAGTTACGGTTAGGGTTAGGGGTTAGGGTTAGTCTTAGGGTTAGGGTTGGGGTTGGGGCTAGGGTTGGGGTTGGGTTTAGGGTTGGGATAAGGGATGGGGTAGTGTTGGGATTGTGGTTGTGGTTAGGGTTTGGGTTGTGGTTAGGGTTAGTGTTGGAGTTAGGTTTAGGGTTAGGGTTAGGATTGGGGTTAGGGTTTAGGATTAGGGTTAGGGTTAGGGTTAGGGTTTAGGATTAGGGTTAGGGTTAGTGTTAGGGTTATGGTTTAGGGTTAGTTTTACAGTTAGGGTTAGGGTTAGGTTCAAGGTCATGGTTAGGGTTTAGGATTAGGGTTAGCGTTAGGGTAGGGTTGTGGTTGGTTTGGTTTTGGGTTAGGTTTAGGGTTAGGCTTAGGATTAGGGTTAGGGGTTGGTTTAGGGTTAGGTTTAGGGTTAGGGTTAGTGGTTTTGGTTAGGGTTATGGTTAGGTTTAGGGGTTACGGTTAGGGTTATGGTTAGGGTTTAAGGTTAGGTTGGGGTTTGGTTACGATTTAGGATTAGGGATTGTGTTAGAGTTAAGGTTTAGGGTTAGCGTTATGGTTAGGGTTAGTTTTAGGGTTAGGGTTTAGGTAGGGTCAGGGTTAGGGTAGGGTCAGGGTCAGGGTCAGGGTTTATGGTTAGGTTAGCGTTAGGGTTAACATTAGCGATAGGGTTCGCGTTAGGTTTAGGGTTAGGGTTAGGGTTAGGGTAACTCTTATGTTTTGGGTTAGAAGAGGGGTAGGTTTAGGGTTAGAGTTAGGGTTAGGGGTTAGGGTTAGTTTTTGGGTTAGAGTCAGGGTCTTGGTCAGGGTTTAGGGTTAGGGTTAGCATTAGGTTTAGTATTAGCGTTAGGGTTAGTGTTAGCGCTAGGGTTAGTTTTAGCATTAGGGTTAGCGTTAGGTTAAGGGATAGGGTTAGGTTTAGGGGTTAGGTTTAGTGTTAGGTTTAAGGTTAAGGGTTAGGGTTAGAGTTAAGGTTTGGGGTTAGGGATAGGGTTAGGGTTAGGGTTGGGTTGGGGTTAGGGTTGGGGTTGGTGTTAGTGTTGGGATTGGGGATGGTGTTAGTGTTGGTTTTGGAGTTAGGGTTAGGGTTGGGATTGGTTTTCTGGTTAGGGTTGGTGTTAGAGTTAGGGGTTAGGGTAAGTGTTAGGGTTAATTTAGTGTTAGGGTTGGGGTTAGATTTACGATGGGGTTAGGGTGCGGTTTAGGGTTAGGATAGGGTTAGGATTTAGGGTTATGTAGGGTTAGGGTTATGGTTAGGGTTCGTGTTAGGTTTTAGGTTTTAGGGTTAGGGTTAGGTGTTTTGGATAGTGTTAGGGTTAGGTTAGGGGTTAGGTTTAGGGTTTGGGTTAGGGTTTACGGGTAGCATAAGGCATAGGGTTAGGGTTAGTGTTAGGGTTAGGGTTAGGTTTAGGGTTGCGGTTAGGTTTAGGGTTAGGTTGAGTGTTACTCTTAGGTTTTGGGTTAGAAGAGGTTAAGGTTTAGGGTTACGGTTAGGGTTAGGGGTTAGGGTTAGTCTTAGGGTTAGGGTTGGGGTTGGGGTTAGGGTTGGGGTTGGGTTTAGGGTTGGGATTGTGGTCGGGGGTAGTGTTGGGATTGTGGTTGTGGTTAGGCTTTGGGTTGGGGTTAGGGTTAGGGTTGGAGTTAGGTTTAGGGTTAGGGTTAGGGTTGGGGTTAGGGTTTAGGATTAGGGTTAGGGTTAGGGTTAGGGTTAGGGTTTATTATTAGGGTTAGGGTTAGTGTTAGGGTTATGGTTTAGGGTTAGTTTTACGATTAGATTTAGTGTTAGGATTAGGGTTAGGGTTAGGTTGAAGGTCACGGTCAGGGTTTAGGATTAGGGTTAGCATTAGGGTTAGGGTTATGGTTGGTTTGGTTTAGGGTTAGGGTTAGGGTTAGGCTTAGGGTTAGGGTTAGGGGTTGGTTTAGGGTTAGGTTTAGGGTTAGGGTTAGTGGTTTTGGTTAGGGTTATGGTTAGGTTTCGGGGTTACGGTTAGGGTTAATTTTAGGGTTTAAGGTTAGGGTTGGGGTTAGGGTTAGGGTTATGGTTTAGGATTAGGGATTGGGTTACAGTTAGGGTTTAGAGTTAGCGTTACGGTTAGGGTTAGATTTAGGGTTAGGGTTAGGGTAGGGTCAGGGTCAGGGTCAGGGTTTAGGGTTTAGGGTTAGGTTTAGCGTTAGGGTTAGCGTTAGTGTTAGGGTTAGGGTTAGGGTTAGGTTTAGGGTTAGGGTTATGGTTAGCGTTACTCTTATGTTTTGGTTTAGTAGAGGTTTAGGTTTAGGGTTAGGGGTAGGGTTAGGGGTTAGGGTTAGTTTTAGGGTTAGAGTCAGGGTCCTGGTCAGGGTTTAGGGTTAGGGTTAGCATTAGGGTTAGTATTAGCGTTAGGGTTAGTGTTAGGTATAGGGTTAGGCTTAGGGTTAGTTGTTAGGGTTAGTGTTAGGTTTAGGATTAGGGTTAGGTTTAGGGTTGGGGTTAGGGTTACGATTAGGGTTAGTGTTACTCTTAGGTTTTGGGTTAGAAGAGGTACAGGTTTAGGGTTACAGTTAGGGTTAGGGTTTAGGTTAGACTTAGGGTTAGGGGGGGTTGGGGTTGGGGTTAGGGTTGGGGTGGGGTTAGGTTTGGGATTGGGGTTGGGGTAGTGTTGGGATTGTGGTTGTGGTTAGGGTTTGGGTTGGGGTTAGGTTTAGGGTTGGAGTTAGGTTCAGGGTTAGGGTTATGGTTGGGGTTAGGGTTTAGGATTTGGGTTAGGGTAAGGGTTAGGGTTTAGGATTTGGGTTAGAATTAGTGTTAGGGCTATGGTTTAGGGTTAGCTTTACAGTTAAGGTTAGTGTTAGGGTTAGGGTTGGTTCAAGGTCTCGGTCAGGGTTAGGGTTAGGGTTAGGGGTTAGGGTTAGTGTTAGTGTTAGGATTGGGGTTGGAGTTAGGGTTGGGGTTGGGGTTAGGGTTGGGATTAGGGTTAGGGTTAGCATTACTCTTAGCTTTTTGGTAAGAAGAGGTTTAGGTTTATGGTTAGGGTTAGGGGTTAGGTTTAGGGTTTGAGTTAGGGTTTAGGGTTAGCGTTAGGGTTAAAGTTAGTGTTAGGGTTTTGGTTAGGGTCAGTGTCAGGGTCAGGGTTTAGTGTTAGAGTTAGCATTAGAGTTAACATTAGTGTTAGGGTTAGCGTTAGGGTTAGGGTTAAGCTTAGGGTTAGGTGTCAGGGTTAGTGTTAGGGTTAGGGTTAGGGGGTTAGGGTTAGGGCTAGGGGTAAAGGTTAGGGTTAGGGTTGGGGGGTTAGGTTCAGGGTTACGGTTTAGGGTTAGGCTTAGGGTTAGTGGTTAGGATTAGGTTTAGGTTAGGGTTGGGTTAGGGGTTATAGTTAGGTTTAGGGGTTAGGGTTAGAGTTGATGTTGGGGTTACAGTTAGTGTTAGTGTTAGGGTTAGCGTTACTCTTAGGTTTTGGGTTAGAAGAGGTTTAGGGTTAGGGTTAGGGTTAGGGGTTTTGGTTATTGTTAGTGTTAGGGTTAGGGGTTAGGTTTAGGGTTTGGATTAGGTTTAAGGGTTAGCATTAGGGTCAGGGTTATGGTTAGGGTCAAGTTTAGGCTTAGGGTTTGGTTTATGATTAGGGTTAGGATTAGGTTTAGGGTTTGGTTTAGGTTTAGGGTTAGGGTTAGGGTTAGAGGTTAGGGTTAGTGTTAGGGTAAGTGTTGGGTTTGGGGTTAGGTTTGGGGTTGGCGTTAGGGTTGGGATTGGGGTTGGGGTAGTTGGGATTGTGGTTGGGGTTAAGGTTTGCGTTGTGGTTAGGGTTAGGGTTGGGGTTAGGTTTAGGGTTAATTTTAGGGTTGGGGTTAGGGTTTAGGATTAGACTTAGGGTTAGGGTTAGTGTTAGGGTTTAGGATTAAGGTTAGGGTTACTGTTAGGGTTATGGTTTAGGGTTGGCTTTACGGTTAAGGTTAGTGTTAGGGTTAGGGTTAGCATTAGGGTTAGGGTTAGGGTTAGGGTTAGGGATTTTGGTTACTGTTAGGGTTAGGTTTAGGGTTTGGTTTAGGGTTAGGATTAGGGTTAGGGTTAGGGTTAGGGTTTTGGTTCGGGCTAGGGATATGTTTAGAATTAGGGCTAGTGCTAGGGCTAGGAATAGGGCTAGGGCTAGGGCTAGGATTAGGGTTAGTGTTTAGTGTTATGGTTAGGGTTAGAATTAAGGGTAGGGATAGGGTTAGGGTTGGGTTTAGGATTAGGGTTATGGTTGGTGTTAGGTTTAGGGTTAGGGGTTAGGGTTTGGTTTAGGGTTAGGGTTAGGTTTAGGTTTAGGGTTTGGTTTAGGGTTAGGGTTAGGGTTAGGTTTAGGGTTAGGGTTTGGTTTATGGTTAGGGTTAGGTTTAGGGTTAGGGGTTTGGTTAGGGATAGGGTTAGTGGTTACGGTTAGCATTAGGGTTAGGGTTTAGGGTCAGGGTTAGGGTTAGCTTTAGTGTTAGGGTTTAGGTTTAGGGTTATGGTTAGTGTGTGTTTTAGGTTAGGGTTAGGGTTAGGATTAGCGTTACTCTTAGGTTTTGGGTTAGAAGAGGTTTAGGTTTAAGTTTAGGGTTAGGGTTAGGGGTTAGGGTTAGTGTTAGGGTTAGGGTTGGACTTGGGGTTAGGGTTGGGGTTGGGGTTAGGGTTGGGATTAGGGTTAGGGTTAGCGTTACTCAGGTTTTTGGTTAGAAGAGGTTTTGGTTTTGGGTTAGGGTTAGGGGTTTCGGTTACGGTTAGGGTTAGGGTTAGGTGTTAGGTTTAGGGTTTGAGTTAGGATTTAGGGTTAGCGTTAGGGTTAGAGTTAGTGTTAGGGTTAGGGTTAGGGTTAGGGTTAGGGTCAGTGTCAGGGTCAGGGTTTATGGTTAGGGTTAGGATTAGGTTAACGTTAGCGTTAGGGTTAGCGTTAGGGTTAGGGTTAAGCTTAGGGTTAGGTGTTAGGGTTAGTGTTAGGGTTAGGGTTAGGGGTTAGGGTTATTGTTGGGGTAAGGGTTAGGGTTAGGGTTAGGGGTTAGGTTCAGGGGTTATGGTTTAGGGTTAGGCTTAGGGTTAGTGGTTAGGATTAGGTTTAGGTTAGGGTTGGGTTAGGGGTTATGGTTAGGTTTAGGGGTTAGGGTTAGTGTTGGGGTTCGGGTTACAGTTAGTGTTAGTGTTAGGGTTAGCATTACTCTTAGGTTTTGGGTTAGAAGAGGTTTAGGGTTAGGGTTAGGGTTAGGGGTTTTGGTTAGGATTAGTGTTAGGGTTAGGGGTTAGGTTTAGGGTTTGGGTTAGGTTTAAGGGTTAGCATTAGGGTTAGGGTTAGGGTTAGGGTCAAGTTTAGGGTTAGCGTTTGGTTTATGGTTAGGGTTAGGAGTAGGGTTAGGGTTTGGTTTAGGTTTGGGTTAGGGTTAGGGTTAGAGGTTAGGGTTAGTGTTAGGGTTAGTGTTGGGGTTGGGGTTAGGGTGGGGTTGGAGTTAGGGTTGGGATTGGGGTTGGGGTAGTGTTGGGATTGCGGTTGGGGTTAAGGTTTGCGTTGTGGTTAGGGTTAGGGTTGGGGTTAGGTTTAGGGTTAATTTTAGGGTTGGGGTTAGGGTTTAGGATTAGACTTAGGGTTAGGGTTAGTGTTAGGGTTTAGGATTAGGTTAGGGTTACTGTTAGGGTTATGGTTTAGGGTTAGCTTTACGGTTAAGGTTAGTGTTAGTGTTAGGGTTAGCGTTAGGGTTAGGGTTAGGGTTAGGGATATTGGTTACTGTTAGGGTTAGGTTTAGGGTTAGGATTAGGGTTAGGGTTTTGGTTCGGGCTAGGGATATGTTTAGAATTAGGGCTAGTGCTAGGGCTAGGAATAGGGCTAGGGCTAGGGCTAGGATTAGGGTTAGTGTTTAGTGTTATGGTTAGATTAGAATTAAGGATAGGGATAGGGTTAGGGTTAGGGTTAGGGTTAGGGTTGGGGTTAGGATATGGGTTAGGGTTAGGGTTTGGTTTAGGGTTAGGTTTAGGATTAGGTTTAGGGTTTGGTTTAGGGTTAGGTTAGGGTTAGGTTTAGGGTTAGAGTTTGGTTTATGGTTAGGGTTAGGGGTTTGGTTAGGGTTAGGGATAGGGTTAGCGGTTACGGTTAGCGTTAGGGTTAGGGTTTAGGGTCAGAGTTAGGGTTAGCTTTAGGGTTAGGGTTTAGGATTAGGTTATGGTTAGTGTTTGGGTTTAGGGTAAACTTTACAGTTAGGTTTAGTGTTAGGGTTAGGGGTTAGGTTTAGGGTCAGGGTCAGGGTCAGGTTCAGGGTTTAGGGTTAGGCTTAGCGTTAGGGTTAGATTTATCATTAGGGTTAGCATTAGGGTAAGGGTTAGGGTTAGGTTTAGGGGTTAGGGTTAGTGTTAGGGTTAGGGTTAAGTGTTAGATTTAGGGTTAGGGATTAGGGATAGGGTTAGGGTCAGGGTTAGGGTTGGGTTGGGGTTAGGGTTGGGGTTGGTGTTAGTGTTGGGATTGGAGTTGGGGTTAGGTTGGTTTTGGGGCTAGGGTTAGTGTTGTGATTGGTTTTAGGTTTAGGGTTGGTGTTAGGGTTAGGGGTTAGGGTAAGTGTTAGGGATAATTTAGTATTAGGGTTGGGGGTTAGATTTACGGATGTGGTTAGTGTGCAGTTTAGGTTTAGGATAGCTTTAGGATTTAGGGTTATGTAGGGTTAGGGTTATGGTTAGGGTTCGTGTTAGGTTTTATGGTTTAGGGTTAGGGTTAGGGTTAGGTTTAGGGGTTAGGTTTAGGGTTTCAGTTAGGATTTAAGGTTAGCGTTAGGGTTAGGGTTAGGGCTAGTGTTAGGGTTGGGTTTGGGTTTGGGTTAGGGTTAGGGTTGGAGTTAGGGTTTAGGATTAGGGTTAGGGTTATTGTTTAGGATTAGGGTTAGGGTTAGTGTTAGGGTTTTGGTTTAGGTTTAGTTTTACGGTTAGGGTTAGTGTTAGGGTTAGGGTTAGGGTTACGTTCAAGGTCACGGTCAGGGTTTAGGATTAGGGTTAGCATTAGGGTTAGGGTTATGTTTGGTTTGATTTAGGTTTAGGGTTAAGGTTTGGGTTAGGGTTAGGGTTGGTTTAGGGTTAGGGTTAGTGGTTTTGGTTAGGGTTATGGTTAGGTTTCGGGGTTACGGTTAGGATTATGGTTAGGGTTTAAAGTTAGGGTTGGGGTTAGAGTTAGGGGTATGGTTTAGGATTAGGGATTGGGTTACGGTTAGGGTTTAGGGTTAGCATTACGGTTAGGGTTAGTTTTAGGTTAGGGGTTAGGGTAAGGTCAGGGTCAGGGTCAGGGTTTATGGTTAGGGTTAGCGTTAGCGTTAGGGTTCACGTTAGGGTTAGGTTTAGGGTTAGGTTTAGGTTTAGGGTTAGGGTTAGGGTTAGGGTTAGCGTTACTCTTATGTTTTGGGTTAGAAGAGGTTTAGGTTTAGGATTAGGGTTAGGGTTAGGGGTTAGGTTAGTTTTAGTGTTAGAGTCAGGTCCAGGTCAGGGTTTAGGGTTAGGGTTAGCATTAGGGTTAGTATTAGTGTTAGGGTTAGTGTTAGGTTTAGGGTTAGGCTTAGGGTTAGGTGTTAGGGTTAGTGTTAGTTTTAGGTTACGGTTAGGTTTAGGGTTGGGGTTAGGGTTAGGGTTAGGGTTAGTGTTACTCTTAGGTTTTGGGTTAGAAGAGGTACAGGTTTAGGGTTATGGTTAGGGTTACGGGTTAGGGTTAGTCTTAGGGTTAGGGCTGGGGTTGGGGTTAGGTTTGGGGTTAGGGTTAATGTTAGTGTTAGGGTTAGCTTTACTCTTAGGTTTTGGGTTAGAAGAGGTATAGGGTTAGGGTTAGCATTAAGTTTAGGGTTTGGTGCAGGATTAGGGTTAGCGTTAGGGTTAGGTTTAGGGTTACGGTTTGGTTTATGGTTAGTGTTAGGATTAGTGTTAGGGGTTTGGTTAGTGTTAAGGATAGAGTTAGCGGTTAGGGTTAGCATTAGGGTTAGGGTTTAGGGTCAGGGTTAGGGTTAACTTTAGGGTTAGGGTTTAGGATTAGGGTTAGGGTTAGTGTTTGGGTTTAGGGTAAACTTTACGGTTAGGTTTAGTGTTAGGGTTAGGGTTAGGTTTAGGGTCATGGTCAGGGTCAGGGTTTAGGGTTAGAGTTAGCGCTAGGGTTAGTTTTAGCATGAGGGTTAGCGTTAGGTTAAGGGATAGGGTTAGGTTTAGGGTTTAGTGTTAGTGTTAGGGTTAGGGTTAATTGTTAGGGTTAGGGTTAAGGTTTGGGGTTAGGGATAGGGTTAGAGTAAGGGTTAGGGTTGGGGTTGGGGTTAGTGTTGGGATTGGGGTTGGGGTAAGGGTTGGTTTTGGGGTTAGGCTTAAGGTTGGGATTGGTTTTAGGGCTAGGGTTGGTGTAGGATTAAGGGTTAGAGAAAGTGTTAGTGTTAATGTAGTGTTAAGGTTGGGATTAGAGTTAGGGAAGGTGTTATTGTGGGGTTTAAGTCTAGGATAGGGTTAGGATTTAGGGTAATGTAGGGTTAGGGTTTGGTTAGGGTTAGTGTTAGGTTTTAGGGTTTAGGGTTAGGGTTAGGTGTTTTGGATAGTGTTAGGGTTAGGGTTAGGGGTTAGGTTTAGGGTTTGGGTTAGGATTTAGGTTTAGCGTTATGGTTAGGTTGAGGTTAGTGTTAGGGTTAGGGTTAGGGTTGGGTTTAGGTTAGGGTTATAGTTAGGTTAGCGTTACTCTTAGGTTTTGGGTTAGAAGAGGTTTAGGTTTAAGGTTAGGGTTAGGGTTAGGGGTTAGGGTTAGTGTTAGGGTTAGGGTTAGGGTTAGCGTTTGAGTTAGGGTTAGGTGTTAGGTTTATAGTTAGGTGTTAGGGATAGGATAGGGTTATAGGTAGAGTTAGGGGCATTGGTTGGGGTTAGGGATAGTGTTAGTGTTTTTTTAGGGTTATGGTTTAGGGTTTAGGGTTAGGATTAGTGTTAGGGCTAGGGAAAGGGTTAAGGCTATATCTAGGGCTAGGGTTAGGATTATGCTTAGGATTTAGGGTTAAGGTGAGGTTAGGATTAGGGTTAGGATTTAGGGTGAGTGTTAGTGGTTGGGGTTGGGGTTAGGGTCAAGGATGAGATAAGGTTAGGGTTAGGGTTAGGGTTAGGGTTAGGGTTTAGAGTTTAGGGGTAGGGTTATGGTTAGGGTTAGTGCAAGGGTTAGGTCTAGGGCTAGGGCTAGGGTTAGGGCTGGGCTACGGCTAGGATTAGGTTAAGGTTGGGTGAGTTTTAGATTTAGCGTTAGGAGTAGGGGTAGGGTTGGATTAGGGTTAAGGTTAGAGTTAGGGGTAGAGGTAGTGTTGGGTTAGGTTTCAGGTTAGGGGTAGGGGTAGCGGTAGGGTTGAAGGTATGTGTGGGTTAGGGTTAGGGTTAGGGTTGGGTTAGGTTTAGGGTTAGGGTTAGGGGTTAGGGGTTAGGGTTAGGGTTAGGGTTAGGGGTTAAGTTTAGGGTTAGGGTTTGGTTTAGGGTTAGGGTTAGTGTTAGGGTTAGCGTTACTCTAAGGTTTAGGGTTAGAAGAGGTTTAAGGTTAGGGTAAGAATTAGGGTTAGGGTCAGGGTCATGGTCAGATTCAGGGTCAGAGTCAGGGTCAGGGTTTAGGGTTAAGTTGAGCGTTAGGTTTAGCGTTAGGGTTACAGTTAGGGTTAGGGTTAGCGTTAGGGGTTAGTGTTAGGATTAGGGTTAGGGTTAGGCTTAGGTATAGTGTTAGGGTTATGGTTCGGGCTAGGGATAGGTTTAGAATTAGGTCTAGTCCTATGGCTCGGGATAGGGCTAGGGTTACGGCTAGGATTAGGGTTAGTGTTTAGTGTTATGGTTAGGGATAGAGTTAAGGGTAGGGATAGGTTTAGGGGTTAGGGTAAGGGTAAGGGTTGGGGTAAGGGTTAGGGTTAGGGTTGGTGTTAGTGTTAGGGATAGCGTTAGGGTTAAGGTTAAGGTTAGGGTTAGAGTTAGGGATAGGGTTTGGTTTAGGGTTAGGTTTAGGGTTAGTCATAGGGTTAGGGTTTAGGGTTAGGGTTAGTGTTAGGGTTAGGGTTAGGGTTAGGGTCAGGGTCAGGTTCAGGGTCAGAGTCAGGGTCAGGGTTTAGGGTTAGGTTGAGCGTTAGGGTTAGAGTTAGGTTTAGGGTTAGCGTTAGGGGGTTAGGGTTAGGGTTAGGATTAGGTTTAGAGGTTAGGGTTAGTGTTAGGTTAGGTTAGGGTTAGGGTTGACGTTAGGGTTAAGGTTGGAGTTAGGGTTAGTGTTAGACTTAGGATTTAGGTTATTGAAGGGTTAGGGTTATGGTTAGGGTTAGTGTTACGTTTTAGGATTTAGAGTTAGGGTTAGTGTTAGGGTTTTGGTTAGGGTTAGGGTTAAGGTTAGGGTTAGGGTTAGTGTGAGGGTTAGTATTAGGGTTAGGATTACAGTTAGGTTAGGGTTTAGGGTTAGCGTTAGGGTTAGGGTTAGGTTAGGGTTAGGGTTGGGGTTAGGATTAGGGTTAGGTTAGGTTTAGGGGTTAGGTTTAGGGTTTGTGTTAGGGTTTAGGGTTAGCATTAGCGTTAGGGTTACTGTTAGGGTTAGGGTTAGGGTTAGGGTTAGGGTTTAGGGTTAGGGTTAGTGTTAGGTTAGGTTTAGGATTAAGGTCAGGGTCAGGGTCAGGGTCAGCGTCAGGGTCAGAATCATGGTCAGGGTTTGGAGTTATGTTTAGCGTTAGGGTTAGCATTAGGTTAGAGTTAGGGTTAGCGTTAGGGTTTAGTGTTAGGGTTAGGTTTAGGCTTAGGTTTCGTGGTTAGGGTTTGTGTTAGGGTTAGGTTAGGGTTAGGGTTTGGGTTAGGTTTAGGGTTGGGGTTAGGTTTAGGGTTGGGATTAGGGTTAGGTATAGTGTTAGGATTTAGGGTTATTGTAGGGTTAGGGTTATGGTTAGGGGTAGTGTTTGGTTTTAGGTTTAGGGTTAGGGTTAGGGGTAGGGGTTTTGTTTAGGGTTAGGGGTTAGGGTTAGTGTTAGGGTAGGGTTAGGGTTTGGTTTAGGGTTAGGGGTTAGTGTTAGGGTTTGGTTTAGGTTTAGGGTTAGGATTAGACTTAGGGCCTTGGGTTGGGGTTAGGTTTAGGGTTGTGGTTAGGCTAAGGTTAGGCTTAGGGTTGGGGTTAGGCTTAAGGTTAGGGTTGGTGTTAGGGTTATGGTTGGGTTTGGGGTTAGGGTTAGGGTTGGTGTTAGGGTTAGGCCAGGGTTTGGTTTAGGGTTAGGGCAGGATTAGGCTTAGGGTTTCGTTTAGGGTTAGGGTATTGTTAGGGTTAGGTTTAGGTTTAGGGTTTGGTTTATGGTTAGGTTAGGATTAGGGTAGGGTTAGGGTTAGGTTTAGGGTAAGTGTTAGGGTTAATTTAGTGTTAGGATTGGGGTTAGGGTTAGGGTTGGGGTTAGGATGGGGATTAGGGTTAGGATAGGGTTAGTATTTAGGGTTATGTAGGGTTAGGGTTATGGTTAGGGTTAGGGTTAGTGTTAGTGTTAGGTTAGGGTTAGGTTTAGGATTGGGGTTAGGGTTATGGTTAGGGTTAGGGTGAGGGTGAGGGTTAGGGTTTGGTTTATGGTTAGGGTTAGGATTAGGGTTAGGTTTAGGGTTAGGGTTAGGGTAAGTGTTAGGGTTATTTAGTGTTAGGATTGGGGTTAGGGTTAGGGTTGGGGTTAGGATGGGGATTAGAGTTAGGATAGGGTTAGTATTTAGGGTTAGGGTTAGGGTTATGGTTAGGATTAAGGTTAGGGTTAGGGGTTAGGTTTAGGGTTGGGGTTAGGGTTAAGGTTAGGGTTAGTGTTACTCTTAGGTTTTGGGTTAGAAGAGGTTCAGGTTTAGGGGTTACTGTTAGGGTTAGGGGGTTAGGGTAAGTCTTAGGGTTAGGGTTGGGGTTGTGGTTAGGGTTGGGGTGGAGTTAGGATTGGAATTGGGGTTGGGGTAGTGTTGGGATTGTGGTTGTGGTTAGTGTTAGGGTTGGGGTTAGGGTTTAGGATTAGTGTTAGGGTTAGGGTTAGGGTTAGGGTTTAGGATTAGAGTTAGGTTAGTGTTATGGATATGGTTTAGGGTTAGCTTTACGATTAGGGTTAGTTTTAGTGTTAGGGTTAGGTTCAATGTCAAGGTCAGGGTTTAGGGTTAGGGTTAGCGTTAGGGTTAGGGTTAGTGTTTGATTTAGGGTTAGGGTTGGAGTTAGGGTTAGGGTTACGGTTAGGGTTAGGTTTAGGGGTTAGGGGTTAGGTTATTGTTAAGGTTAGTGTTAGGGTTGGGTAGAAAGTTAGGGTTTGGGTTAGGGTTAGGGGTTTTGGTTACTGTTAGGGTTAGGGTTAGAGTTTTGTTTAGGTTAGTTTTAGGATTATGGTTCGGGCTAGGGATATGTTTAGAATTAGGGCTAGTGCTAGGGCTATCTATAGGGCAAGGGCTGGGATTAGGGTTAGTGATTAGTGTTATGGTTAGGGGTTAGATTAAGTATAGGGATAGGGTTAGGAGTTAGGGTTAGGGTTGGGGTTTTGTTAGGGTTAGGTTGGTGTTAGTGTTAGGTTTAGCATTAGGGTTAGGGTTATGGTTGGTTTGGTTTAGGTTAGGGTTAGGGTTAGGCTTAGGGTTAGGGTTAGGGTTAGGGGTTGGTTTAGGGTTAGGCTAGGGTTAGGGTTAGTGGTTTTGGTTAGGGTTATTGTTAGGTTTAGGGGCTAGGGTTAGGGTTATGGTTAGGGTTTAAGGTTAGGTTTGGGGTTATGGTTACGGTTTAGGATTAGGGATTTTGTTACGGTTAGGATTTAGGGTTATCGTAACGGTTAGGGTTAGTTTTAGGGTTAGGGTTAGTGTTAGGGTAATGGTCAGGGTCAGGGTTTAGGTTAGGGTTAGCGTTAGGGTTAGAGTTAGCATTAGGGTTAGGGTTAGGGTTAGGGTTAGGGTTAGGGTTAGTTTACAGTTAGGGTTGGTTTAGGATTAGGGATGGGGTTAGGTTTGGGGTTAAGTTTAGGTTAGGGTTATGATTTAGGGTTATTGTATTGTTAGGTTATGGTTAGGGTTAGTGTTACGTTTTAGGTTTTAGGGTTAGGGTTAGAGTTAGGGTTAGGGTTTTGGTTAGGGTTAGGGATAGGATTAGGGTTTAGGGTTAGCATTACGGTTAGGGTTAGTGTTAAGGTTAGGGTTAGGGTTAGGCTTGGGGTCAGAGTCAGGCTTTAGGTTAGGTTTACTGTTAGGGTTAGCATTAGTGTTAGGCTAGCGTTAGGGTTAGGGTTAGGCTTAGGGTTAGGTGTTAGGGTTAGTGTTGGGTCTTAGTGTTAGGTTAGGGTAGGGTTAGGTTAAGGTTTAGTGTTAGTGTTAGGGTTAGGGGTAGGGGTTAGGGTTAGGGTTAGGGTTAGTGGTAAGGATTAGGGTTAGGGTTAGGTGTTAGGGTTATGTTTAGGGTTAGGGTTTAGGATTAGGTTTAGGGTTGGGATTAGGGTTAGGGTTAGGGTTAGGGTTAGGGTTAGCGTTACCCTTAGATTTTTGGTTAGAAGAGGTTTAGGGTTAGGGTTAGCGTTAGGGTTAGGGTTTTAGGTCTAGGATTAGTGTTAGGGTTGGGGTTGGGGTTAGGGTTGGGGCTGAGGCTAGGGTTGGGATTGGGTTTGGGGTAAGGTTGGGATTGTGGTTGGGGTTAGGGTGTGGGTTGGGGTTAGGGTTAGGCTGGGGTTGGGGTTAGGGTCGTGGCTGGGATTACGGCTGGGATTGGGGCTGGGGGTAAGGTTGGGATTGTGGTTGGGGTTAGGGTGTGGGTTGGTTTTAGGGTTAGGGTTGGGGTTAGGGTTAGGGTTTGGGTTAGGATTAGGGCTAGGGTTGGGGCAGAGTTAGGGTTGGCTTTGGGTTTAGGGTTATGTTTGGGGTTAGGGTTAGCGTTAGGGTTGGTGTTAGGGTTAGTGTTAGGGTTAGGGTTAAGTTTTGGTTTAGGGTTAGGGTTAGGGTTACGGTTAGGTTACGGTTTAAGGTTTGGTTTATGGTTAGGGTTAGCATTAAGGTTAGGGGTTTTGGCTAGAGTTAGGCATAGGTTTAGCAGTTAGGTTAGGGTTAGGGTTGGGCATAGGGTTTAGGGTCAGGCTTAGGTAGTGTTAGGGTTAGGGTTTAGGATTAGCATTAGGTTAGGGTTAGGGTTTAGGGTAAACATTACGGTTAGGTTTAGTGTTAGGTTAGGGTTAGGTTTAGAATCAGGGTTTAGTGTTATGGTTAGTGCTAGGGTTAGCATTAGCGTTATGGTTAGCGTTAGGTTTAGGGTTATGATTAAGTCTATGGGTTAGTGTTAGTGTTATGGTTAGGATTAGGGGTTAGGGTTAGGGCTAGGTTAGGGGTTAGGGATAGGGTTAGGTTTAGGTTTAGGGTTGGGATTAGGGTTGGGGATGGGGTTAGGGTTGGGTTTGGGGTTAGGGTTAGCATTATGATTAGGTTTAGGGTTATTGTTAGGGTTAGGGTTAGTGTTAGGGTTAGCGCTAGTGTTAGGCTAGGTTTTGGTTAGGGTTAGGGGTAGGGCAAGTGTAGGCTTATGGGTTGTGGATTTGCGCTAGGCTTTGGGTTAGGTTTGGGTTAGGGTTAGGGTTAGTTTTAGGTTAGAGCTTAGGGTTTATGGTTAGGGTTAAGGTTAGGGGTAGGGTTAGACCTAAAGATAGGGTTAGGCCTATGGCGAGTGCCAGGTTAGGGCTAGGGCCAGACTAGGGTTAGGTTTAAGGTTTAGTGTTAGGGTTAGGGTTAGGTTTTAGAGTTAGGGTTAGGGTTAGGTTTAGTGTTAGTGTTAGGGTTGCTGTTAGTTTTACGGGTAGGTTATTTTTGGCTTAGGATAGGTTTAGGTTTAGGGTTGTTGTTGGGGTTAGGATAGGATTAGGGTTAGCGTTACTGTTAGGCTTACGGTTAGAAGAGGTTTAGGTTTAGGGTTATGGTTAGAATAGGGTTTGGGTTAGGTTAGGTTATATTTAGGATAAGGTTAGGGTTAGGGTTGTGGTTGGGGTTAGGGTTAGGGGTTAGGGTTAGGTTTAGTGTTAGGTTTGCGTTATGGTTAGGGTTACGGTTAGTGTTTAGGGTTAATGTTAGGGTTAGGGATTAGGGTTAGGGTTAGGGTTAGAGTTGGGTTAGGGTTAAGGTTTAAGGTTTATGGTTATGGTTAGGGTTAGGGCTTATGGTTAGGGTTTGGCTCAGTGTTAGGTTAGGGGTTAGGGGTAGGGGTAGGGTAAGGGGTAGTGTTAGGGTTAGGCTGAGTTAGGTTAGGTTACGTTTATTTTCAGGCATAGGGATGGGGTTAGGGTTATTGTTAGGCCTAGGGAGAGGGTAAGAATTAGGGTCAGGGTTAGAGTTGGGTTAGGTTTAGGGTTAAGATTTAAGGTTTAGGGTAGGGGTATCTGTTGCGGTTTGGGTTAGGGTTAGGATTGGGTTAAGGTTAGTGAAAGGCTTGGAATTCAGCCCTAGCATTAACCCTAACGCTAACGCTAATCCAAACCTAACCCTAACCATAACCCTAACCTCAATCCCTAACCCTACCCTTAACCCTAACCCTAACCCTTTCCCAAATCCCTGATCCCTAACCCTCAATCTGACCCCAAACACAAACCCTGACCCTAACCCTAAAACTAACCATAACCCTAACCCTAACTCAAAACCTAACACTGAACCCTAACCCTAACCCTAACCCCTATCTGTAACCATAACCCTAACCCTAACACTAACACTAACTCGTCTAAACCTAAACATAATCCAACCATACCTCTACCCCCACCCCTAACCCTAAACCCTAACCCAAACCTACCCCTACACCTAACCCTAACCTAAACCTAACAAAACCCTACCCCTACCCTTAACTTTAACCCAAAAACTCACCCAACCCTAACACTAACCCTAGCCCTAGCCCAAGCTCTAATCCTAGCCCGAGCCCCAGATCTAACCCCTAGCACTAGCCCTAACCCTAACCCTAGCCATAACACTAAACTCTAAACCCTAAAAATAAACCTAACCCAAACCCAAACCTAACCACAACCCCTAAACCTACCCTTAAACTTAATACTAACCCTAACCATAGGCCTTGCCCTAGCCCTAGCATTAACCCTAACCCTAACCATAACCGACCCTAATCCTAACCCTAACACTTTCTGAAACCCTATCTCTAAACCAGAATTTTAACCCTAACCCTGAACACTAACCCTAACCCTAAGTAAATGAAACCTGAACCCAACCGTAATGCTAAACCTAACCCTAACCCTAACCCTAATCCTAAGCCCTAACCCTAACCCAAACCCCTAACCCTAACCCTAACCCTAACTCTAACCCCAACCCTAACCTTAACCCTACCCCATGACCCTGACCCTGACCCCAACCCTAACCCTAACACTAACCCTAACCCTAATGCTAACTCTATACCCCAACCCTAACCCTAAAACCTAACTCTACCCCCTAACTCTAACCCTAAACCAAACCCCTAACCCTAAACCTAACACTAAACCTAACCCCTAACCCTATCCCTAACCCTAAACCTATGAGTAATGGAAACCCTAAACCTAACACTAACCCTAAACCAAACCCCAACCCTAACCTGAACACTAACCCTAAACCAAACTCTAACCCTAAACCTAACCCAAACCCTAACCCTAAGGCAAACCAAAACCCCTAACCCTAACCCAAACCAAAACCCCTAACCCTAACACTAACACTAATCCTAACCTCAACCCTAAGCCTATTCTAACACTAAACCTAAGAGTAACGCTAACCCTAACCCTAACCCTAACAATAATCCATAACCCTAACTCCTAACCCTAACCCTAACCGTAACACTAACCCTAACCTAAACCCTTAAACCTAACCCCTAACCCTAACCCTAACCCTAAACCTCTTTCTAACACTAAACCTAAGAGTAACGCTAACTTTAACCCTAAAGGTAACCCTAACCCTAACCATTACCCTAAACCCTAACCCTACTCCTAACCCCAACCCTAACCCTAACATCAACTTCAACCCTATCACTAACCCCAACCCTAACCCTAACCCTAACCCCAACCCTAAACCTAACCCTAAACCCAACCCTAAATCTAACCCCAACCCCAACACAAACCCTAACCCCAAACCTAACCCTAACCCTAACCCCAAACCTAACCCTAAACCCTACCCCAAACTAACCCTAACCCTAATCCTAACCCCCAACACTAACCCTAACCCTAAACCCTAACCCTAACCCTAACCCTAACCCTAACAATAAACCTAATTGTAATGATAACCTTAACCCAAAACCTAACCCCAAAGCCAACCCTACCCTAACCCTACTCTAACCCTAACCCTAGCCCTAGGCATAACTCTAACCCTAACTGTAACTTTAACTCTAACACATATCCTAAGCCTAAACGCTTTCCCTAACCCTAAACCTAAACTCTAACCGTAACCATAACCCTAATCCCTACCCTAACTCTAAACCTAACCCTAACCCTAACCTAAACCAAACCCTAACCCTAACCATAAACCAAACCCTAACCCTAACCCTAACCCTAATCCTAACCTAAAACCAAATCCTAACATTAACCCTAACCCTAAGCAAAACCCCTAACCCTAACCCTAACCCTAACTCTAACCCTAAACCCTAACCCTAACCCTAACTCTAACCCTAACCTAACACTAATCCTAACACTAACACTAACCTTAAACCTTAACGCTATCCCTAACCCTAACCCCTAAACCTAACCCTAACTATAACCCTAAACATAAAAACCAACCCTAACCCTAATCCTAACCCTAACCCTAACCTAACCCTAAGCCCAACCCTAAACCTAACCCTAACAGCTACCTCAACCCTAAACCCAACCACATTCCCAACCCTCACACTAACCCCTACTCCAACCCTAACCCCAAACTCATCCCTAAACGCAAACCCAACCCTAACCCTAACACTAACCCTAATCCTAACCCCTAAAATTAATCCTAACCCTAACCCAAACTCCTAATCTTAACTCTAACCCTAACCCTAACCCTAACCAAACCCCTAACCCTAACCCTAACCCTAACACCTAACCCTAACCCTAACCCTAACACTAACCCTAACCCTATCTCTAACCCCTAAACCTAGCCCTAACCCTATCCCCTAACCCTAACCAAAATCTCTAATACTAACCCTATCCCTAACCCTAACCCTAACCCTAAACCAAACCCCAACCCTTAACCTAACCTTAACCCTAACCCTAACCCAAACCCCTAACCCTAACCCTAACCCTATCCCCTAACCCTAACCCTGACCTTAAACCCTAACCCTAACCTTAACCCTAACCCCTAACCCTAACCTCACCCTAACCAAACCCCTAACCCTTACCCTAAACCTAACCGTAATCCTAAACCTCTTCTAACCCTAAACCTAATAGTAACACTAACCCCAACCCTAATTCTAACCCTAACCCTAAACCAAACCCTAACCCTAACCCTAACTCAACCCTAAACCTAACCCTAACATTAACCCACACATACCTTTAACCCTACACATACCACTACCCCTACCCCTAACCCTAAGCCTAACCCAACCCTACCCCTGTCCATAATGCTAACCATTAAACTCACCCAACCCTAACCCTAACTCTAGCCCTAGTCCAGCTCTAACCCCAGCCCTAGCACTAGACCCAACCCTAGCACTAACCCTAACCATAACCCTACCCCCTAAACTCTAAATCCTAACCCTAACCCTAACCTTATCCCAACCCTGATCCTAACCCTCATCCCAACCCCTAACACTAACCCCAAACCCTCACCCTAATCCTAACCCTAACCTTAACCCTAAACCCTATACCCTAACCCTAACCCTAGCCCCAAACCCAGCCCTAACCCTATCCCTAGCCCTAACACTAACCCAAACATTAACCTTAACCCTAAACCCTAAACCCTAAACCCCAACCCTAACACGACCATAACCCTATCCCTAACCCAACCAAAGCCCCTACCTCTACCTCTACCCCATCCCTAACCCTAACACCTAACCATAAACCTAACACTTAACCCTAACTCAAATGCTAACCCTAAACTTAAACCCTAACACTAACCCTAACCCTAACCCGAAACCTTACCCATAACCCTAACCGTAACCCTAACCGTAACCCTAACCCTAATCTTAACCCTAACTCTTCTAACCCTAATCCTAAACCTACTACTAACCATCTACCTACCCTCTCCCCATCCCTAACACAAGCTTAACCTTAACACTAAACCTAACCTTTACCACCACCCCTATCCCTACCCCTACTCCTAACACTAACCCTAACATTAAACCTAACCCTATCCCTAAACCCTAAACCCTAGCCCTAGCCCAAACCCTAACACTAAACACTAACCCTAACCCTAACACTAACCCAAACCTAACCCTATCCCTAAACCTAACACTAACCACAATCACTAACCCCACTCTATCCCTAACCCTAAACCTAAACATAAATCGTAACACTAACCCTAACCCTAAATTTAAACACCAACCCTAAACCTAATCCAACCCTAACCCTTACCCTAACTCTATCCCTAACCCTAACCGTAACCCCTAGCTCTAGCCCAATCCCTAGCCCTAGCCCTAACCATATACCTAGCCCTAGCCCTAACCCTAAACATAACGCTAACCCAACCCTAAACCTAACCCCTAATCCTAAACCTAAACCCTGAATTCTAACACTAACCCTAAACGTAAGCTATAACTCTAACCGTAACCCAACCCTAACCCTATCCCGAAACCCGAAACCCTAACCCTAACCCTATCCCTAAACACTAAACCTAACCCTAAAACAACACCAACACTAACCCTAACCCTAACCACAACCCCTAAACCTACCCCTAACCTTAACCCTAACCCCTAATCCTAACACTAACCCTAACACTAACCAATAAACCTAACCCTGACCCTAACCCCAAACCCTAATCCTAACCCCAACCCTAACCCTAACCCCTAACCCCAACCCCAAGCCCCAACACTAACCCCAACCCTAGCCCCAGCCCCAGCCCTATCCTTTGCCCCAGCACTAGCCCTAGTCCCAAACCTATCCCCAGCCCGAACCACAATCCTAACCTTAACCCTAACCCTAAAAACAAACCTTAACCCTAATACCAACGCTAACCCTCACCCCTACCCCAACCATAACCCTAACCCTAATCCTAACCGCTAACCCTAACCATAAACCCTAACCCTAAACCTAACCCTAACCCTAAACCTAACCTAACCCTAACACTAACCCTAACCCTAAAGCTTAACAATATCCCCAAACCTAACACCTAGCCCTAACCCTAACCCTAACTCTAACCCCAATCCTTACCCTTACCCCTACACCAACACTAACCCTAACCCCAACCCTAACCCTAAACCTAACCCCACCCTAATCCTAACCCCTACCCCAACCCAACCCTAACCCTAATCCTAACCCCTTACCCTAACCCTAACCCTGACACTATCCCCCAATCCTAACCCTAAACCTTACCCCAACACAAACCTTAACCCTAAACCTAACCTCAATGCCAACCCTACCGTAACCCACCCTAACCCTAACCCTAGCACTAGGCCCAAATCTAACCCTAACCCTAACCTTAACCATAACACTATCGCTAACCCCAACGCTAACCCCTAACCCTATCCCTACCCTTAACTCTAACAATAACCATAACACTAAACAATAACCCTAGCCCCCAGCCCTAGCCCCAGCACTAGCCCTAGTCCTAAATGTATCTCTAGCCCGAACCCTAAGCCTAACCCTAACCCTAACCCTAAACCTAAACACTAACCCTAAACCCAACCCTAACCCCAACCCTAACCCTAACCCTAACCCCAACCCTAACACTAACCCCAACCCCAACCCTAAACCTAACCCTAACCATACCACAACCCTAACCCTAACCCCAACCCTAAACCTAACCAAAATCCCAAACCTAACCCCATCCCCCAATAAAACCCTAAACCTACCTCAACCTTAACCCCAACCCCAACGCTAACCGTAAACCTAATCCTAACCCTAACCCCTAACCCTAACCCCTAATCCTAACCCTAACACTAACCCTAACCAGTAACCCTAACCCTAACCCTAATGCTAATACTAACCCTACCGCTAACCCTAACCCTAAACCCTGACCCTGACCCCAAACCGTATCCCTAACTCTAACACTAACTCTAACCGTAACACTAAACCTAAACCCTAACCATAACCCTATTCCTAACCCTAACCCTAACCCTAACCAAAACCCCAACCCTAACCCCAACCCTAAACCAAACCCCAAACCCAAAATTAGCCCTAAGCCTAACTCTAACCCTAACACTAACTTTAACCCTAACACATATCCTAAATCTAAGCTCTTCCCTAACCCTAATCCTAAACCCCAACCCTAACAATAACCCTAATCCCTAACCCTAACCTTAACCCTATTACTATCCCTAACCCTATCCCTAACCCCTATCCCTATCCCTACACTTAACACTACCACTAAACATAACACTAAACACCAACTCTAAACCCAGCCCCAGCCCTAGCCATATCCCTAGCCCCAGCACTCAGCCCTAGTCCCAAACCTATCCTTAGCCGGAACCATAACACTAACCTTAACCCTAAACCAAATCCTAACCCTAACCCTAACCCTACGAAAACTCCTAACCCTAACCTATCCCTAACCCTAACCCTAACCCTAAACCATAACACTAACCCTAAACCCAACCCCTAGCCCTAACCCTAACCCTAACCTATACCTAAACCTAACCCTAAATCCTAACAGTAACCCTAACCCCAACCCCTAGCCCTAACCCTAACCCCAAACCTAACCCTAACCCTAAACCTAACCCTAACCCGAAACATAATCACAACCTTAACTATAACCTTAACCCCAACCCTAAACCCAACCACAATCCCGACCGTATCCCAAACCACAATCCCAAACCTAACCCCAAACTAGCCCCTAACCCCAACCCCAATCCTAACTGTAAACTTAACCCTAACCCTAACACCTAACCCCAACCGTAACCCCAAGCCCTAAACCTAACCCTATCACAAACCCTAACACCTAACCCTAACCCTACCCATAATGCTAACCCTAACGCTAATGCTAACCCTAACGCTATCCCTAACCCTAAACCCAGACCCTGAACCTGACACTAACCCTAACCCTAACCCTAACCCTAACCCCTAACGCTAACCCCAAACCCTAACCCTAACCCTAACGCTAAACCCTAATCCTAACCCTAACGCCTAACCCTAACCCTAACCCTACATGTCGTTTAACCCTAATCCTAAGAGTAATGCTAACTCTAACCCTAACCCTAAACTAAACCCTAAACCTAACTCTAACCCTAACCTTAACCCCAAACCAAACCCTAACCCTAAACCTAAACCTAGCCCTAAACCTAACCCTAACCCTAACCCCTATCCCTAACCCTAACACCTAACTCCTAACCCAACACTAACCCTAACCCAACCCTAACCCTAACCTGAACCCTAACTTTAACCCACACATCCTTTAACCCTACCCCTGCCCCTACACCTAACCCTAAACCTAACCCAACCCTACCCCCTACCCCCTAACGCTAACCCTAAAACTCACCCAACCCTAACCCTAACCCTAGCCCTAGACCAGCCTTAACCGTAGCCCTAGCCCCAGACCTAACCCTAGCACTAACCTTAACCATAACCCTACCCCTAATATCAAAACCCTAACCCTAACCCTAACCCTAACCTTATCCTAAACCTGACCCTAACCCCCAACCCCAACCCCTAACACTAACCCTAAACCCTAACCCTAATCCTAACCCTAACCCTAACCCAAAACCCTAACCATAACCCTAACCCTAGCCCTAGCCCTTATCCTATCCCTAGCTCTAACACTAACCCTAACACTAACCCTAACCCTAAACCCTAAACCCTAACCCTAACACAACCCCTAACCCTATCCGTAACCCCAACCAATGCCCCTACCCCTACCTCTACCCCTATCCCTAAACCTAACACCTAATCTTAAACCTAACACCAGCCCTAACTCAAACACTAACCCTAACACTAACATTAACCCTAACCCAAACTTTACACATAACCCCAACCGTAACCCTAAGCCTAATCTTAACCCTAACTCGTCTAACCCTAACCCTAAACCTACTACTACCCATCTACCTACCCTTAACCCTAACCCTAACACATCCCTAACCCTAACACAAATCCTAACCTTAACCACCACATCTAACCCTACACCTACTCCTAACACTAATCCTAACATTAAACTTAATCCTATCCCTAAACTCTAAACCCTAACCCGAACCCGAACCCTAAACCTAAGAGTAACGCTATCCCTAACCCTAACCCTAACACCTAACCCTAACGCTAACCCTAACCCCTAACCTAACCCTAACCCTAAACCCTAACACTAACCCTAACCCCAACCCCTAAACCTAATCCTAACCCTAACCTTAACACCAACCCTAAACCTGACACTAACCCCAACCCCAACCCTAACCCCAACCCCAACCCCAACCCTAACCGCAACCCTAACCCTAACCCCGACCCCAACCCTAACCCTAACCCTAATCCTAACCCCTAACCCTAACCCTAACACTAAACCCTAACCCTAACCCTAACAATA
This sequence comes from Nanger dama, assembly GCA_917880005.1. Lineage (NCBI taxonomy): Eukaryota > Metazoa > Chordata > Mammalia > Artiodactyla > Bovidae > Nanger > Nanger dama. The sequence goes on along the minus strand of CAKJTW010000213.1, from coordinate 97,104 downwards.
AACCTAATAGTAACACTAACCTTAACCCTAAACCCAACCCCAACGCCAATACTACCCTAACCCTACCATAACCCTAACCCTAGCCCTAGGCCTAACTCTAACCCTAACACTAACTTTAACCCTAACACATATTCTAAGCCTGAGCTCTTGCCTAACCCTAACCCTAAACCCTAACCCTACCCCTAACCCTAAACCCTAACCCTAACCCTAAAACTAAAACTAACCCTAACTTAACCCTAATACTAACCCTAAATTCTAACCGTATCACTAACCTTAACCCAATCCTAACCCTAACCCTAACTCCAACCCATACCCCCACACATACCCCTACTCCTAACCCCTAAACCTAACCCTAACCCTAGCCCCTAATCCTAACACTAACCCTAAACCTAACACTAAACCCTAACCCTAACCCTATCCCTAACCTAACCCCTAACCCTAATACCTTAAACCCAACCCCAACTTTATTCTAACGCTAACCCTAAACCTAAACTCTTCTAAACTCAACCTAACAGTAACACTAACCCCAACCCTAACACCAAACCCAACCCTAACCCTAACCCTAACCGTAACCCTAATCCCTAACCCTTAAACTAACCCTAGCCAGAGCCCCAGACATAGACTCCAGCCCCAGGACTAGCCCTAGCCCTATTCCTAACCCTAACCCTAATCCTAACCCTAACCCTTACACTAACCCAAACCCTTACACTAACCCCTAACCCAAGCCCAAGCCCTAGCCCTAGCCCCAGCCCTAATCCTAACCCTTACCATAAGCTTAAACACTTAACCCTAAACCTAACCCAAACCTAACCCTAACCCTAACACTAAATAAAACATCAACCCCAACCCAACACCTACCCTTAACTCTAACCCAACACTAACCCTAACCCTAACACTAACCTTATCCCTTACCCTAACTCTATCACTAATCACTAAACCCCAACACTAACACTAACCCTAACCCTAACCAGTAACCCTAATCCTAATCCTTACACAACCCTAAACTAACAATAACCCTAACCCCAACGCATTCCCCTACCCTTACCCATGCACCGAACCCTAACACTAAACCCTAAGCTAACCCTAACCCTAACCATAATCCCTACCCCTAAGACAAACCTTAACACTAATCCTAATCCCTAACACTAACCATAAACCCTAACCCTAACCCTAAACCTAACCGTAACCCCTAACCCTAACCATAACCCCAAACATAACCCTAACCCTAACTGTAACCCTAACCCTAACCCTAACCCTAACACTATCCCTATCCCTAACCCTAACAATAACTCGTCTAAACCTAACCCTAAACCTACCCCCTACCGCTAATCTTATCCCTACCCCTAACCCTAACCAAACCTAACCCTAACCCTAACCCTAACTACACCTAACCTTACCTCTAATCTTAACCCTAGCCCCAAACCTAAACCTCTTCTTATCCTAAACCTAACAGTAATGCTAATCCTAATCCTATCCCTAACCCCAAACCCAACCCTAAACCTAAACCTACCCTAAACCTAAACCTAGCCTCAACACTAACACTAACCCTAACACTAACAATAAATATGACCCTAACCCTAACACTAAACCCTAACCCTAACTCTAACCCTAACCCTAACACTAACCCTAACCCTTACCCCAACCTAACAATAACGTAACCCTAAACCCTAACCCTAACACTAACCCTAACCCAATCCTCAACCTAAACCGAACTCCAACTCATACCCCTACCCCAACCCCTAACCCCTAACCCCTAACCCTAACACTAACCCTATCCATAAACCCTAACCCTAACCCTAATCCCTAACCCTAACCCTACCCCTAACTCTAACCCTAACCCTGACCTTAACCCTAAACCCTAACCCTATCCCTAACACTAACCCTAACCCTAACTCGTCTAACCCTACCCCCTACCCGTAACCCTATCCCTACCCCTAATCCTAACCCAACCCTAACCCAACCCTAACCCTAAATCTTCTAACCATAACACTAAACCCACATCTAACCATAAACCTACCCCTAATCCTAACCCTAACCCTAACCCTAACCCTAACACTAAACCCTAATACCTAACCCTGACCCTAACCCCAAACACTAACCCCAACATTATCTATAACCCAAACCTAACCCTAACCCTAACCCCTAACCCCTAACCCAACAAACCCAACCCCAACTGTAATCCTAACCATTCCCTAACTCTAACCTTACCCTAACCCTAAGCCTATTCTAACCCTAACCCTAAACCTAAACCACTTCTAACCCTAACCCCAACAGTAACGCTAATCCTAATCCTATCTCTAACCCCAAATCCAACCCTAAACCTAAACCTACAGTAAGCCTAAAAATAAACCTAACTGTAAACCTAACCCCCAACCCTAACACTAACACTAACACTTACCCTAACCGTAACTCTAAAACCTAACCCTAACCCTGACCCTAAACCCTAACCCTAACCCCACACCTAGTCTAGCCCTAGCCCTACCCCTAGCACTAGCCCTAGGCCCAACCCTATCCCTAGGTCTAACCCTACCCCTACCCTAAACCCTAACCCTAAACCCCCAAACTCTAACCCTAAAACTAACCCTAACCCAACCCCTAACCCAAAACCTAAACCTAACCGCAACACATACACCTACCCTTACCCCTACCCCTACCCCTAACCCTAACAAAACCCTAACTCAAACCCTAACGCTAACCCTAACACTAACCCTAACCCTAACACTAACCCTAAACCTAATCCCAACCCTAACCCTAACCCCAACCCTAACACTAGCCCTAACACTAACACAAACCCTTTCCCTAACCGTAACCCTAAACCCTAACCCGAACACTAACCCTAACTCTAAAACCTAACCTTAACCCTAACCCTAAACCCTAATCCTAACCCTAACCGTAGCCTTGCCCTAGCCATAGCCCCAGCACTAGCCCTAGGCCTAACCCTATTCTTAGGCCTAAACCTACCCTTACCCTTAACCCTAACCCTAAACCCTAAACCCTAACCCTAAAACTAACCCTAACCCTAACCTTAACCCAACCCTAACCCAAACCCTAATCCTAAACGCAACCTTACCCCTAACCTTACCCCCTAACCCTAACCCTAACCAAACCCTAACCCTAACCCTAACCCTAACCCTAACCCCTAAACCTAAACCTAATCCTAACCCCAACCCCTACCCTAACCCCAACCGCACCCTAACTGAAACCTAACTCTAACCCTAACCCTATTCTAAACCTAACCCTAAACCTAAACTTCTTCTAACCTTAAACCTACCAGTAACGCTAACCCTAATCCTATTCCTAACCCCAACCCCAACCCTAAACCTAAACCTACCTTAAACCTAAACCTAACCCCAACCATAAACCTAACCACCACACAAACCCTACCATAACCCTAACACTAAAACCTAACCCTAACCCTAACCCTAACTCTAAAACCTAATCCTAACCTAACCCTAAACCCTACCCCTACCCTTAACCCTAACCCTAAATGATAAACCCTAACCCTAAAACTAACTCTAACCCTAACCCAACCCTAACCCTAACCCTAACCCCAACCCATACACCCACCCTTACCCCTACCCCTACCCCTAACCCTAACCAAACCCTAACCCCTAACCCTAAGGTGAAACCTAACACTAACCCTAACCCTAAGCCCAAGCCTAACCCTAAACCTAACCCCAACCCTAACGCTAACCCTAACACAAACACTAACCCTAAACCTAATCCTAACCTTAACCCTAACTCCAAGCCTAACAAAACCCTAACACAAACACTAACCCTTTCCCTAACCCTAACCCTAACCTAATCCCTAACACTAATACCCTAAACCAAACCCTAACCCTATTATAATGCTAACCCTAAACCTAAACCTCTTCTAACACTAATCCTAACAGTTAAAACTTTACCCAAACCCTCCCCCAAAACACTAACACCTAACCCTAACTCAAAACCCTACCACTTAACATTACTCTAACCACAAACCCCTAACCATAACCCTAACCCTAAACCTTACCCTACCACCCAAACCCTAACCCTAACCCTAAACAATAAACCTAACCCTAACACTAACCCCCAACACATAACCCTAACCCTAACCCTTACCCTTAGCCCTAACCCTAACCCTAAACCCTAAACCCTAACCCTAACCATAATCCTAACCCTAATTCGTCTAACCCTCACCCTAACCTATCCCCTAACCCTAACACTAACCCTAGCTCGTCTAAACTAACCCTAACCCTAACCCTAAACCCTTACCGTAACACTAACTCTAAACTAACCCTAGCACGAACCATGACCCTAACACCTAACCATAACCATAACTCTAACCATAACCTTAACCCTATCCTTAACCCCAACCCCTAACCCTACCACTACCCCTACCTCTATCCCTAACCCTAACCCCTAACACTAACACTAATGCAAACCCAAAATACTAACCCTAACCCTAACCCTAACTTTATCCCTAAACTCTAAAACCTAAAACTAACCCTGACACTAACCCTAAACACTAACCCTAACCCTAACCCTATTCCAACCCTAACCCTAACCTTAATCCTAATCTAAACCCCTAACCCTACCCTTAACCCTAACCCTAACCCTATCCC
>CAKJTW010000213.1:0-87500 GCA_917880005.1 Nanger dama | reverse complement strand
TAACACTAAACCTAACCCTAACCCCTGACTCTATAACCCAACCCTAACCCCAACCCCTGAACCCTAACCCTAACCCTAACCCTAGTCTAGCCGTAGCCCTACCCCCTAGCACTAGCCCTAGGCCTAACCCTATCCTTAGGTCTAACCATACCCCTACCCTTAACCCTAACCCTAAACCCCAAACTCTAACCCTAAACTAACTCTAACCCTAAATCAACCCTAACCCAAAACCTAAACCTAACCGCAACACATACCTCTATCCTTACCACTACCCCTACCCCTAATCCTAACCAAACCCTAACCCTAACGCTAACGCTAACCCAAACACTAACATTAACCCTAACAATAACCCTAAACCTAAACCTAACCCTAACCCTAACCCTAACACTAACCCTATCCCTAACCCTAACCCTAAATCCTAACCCTAACCCTAAACCATAACCTTAACCCTAACACTAATCCTAACACTTACCCTAACTCCAAAACGTAACCCTAACCCTAACCCCAAACACTAACCCTAACACTAACCCTAGCCTAGCCCTAGCCATAGCCCTAACACTAGCCCTAGGCCTAACCCTATCCTTAGGCCTAACCCTACCCCTACCATTAACCCTAACCCTAACCCTAACCCTAAACCTAACCCAACCTTAACCCAAACCCTAACCCTAACCCCAAACCATACCCCTACCCTTACCCCCTACCCCTACCCCTACCCTAACGAAACCCCACACTAACACTAATGCTAACCCTAGCACTAACCCTAACCCTAACACTACCCTAAAGCTAACCCTAACCCTAACACTAACCCTAACCCTAAACCCGAACCCTAACACTAACCGTAACCCAATCCTAACCCCTAACCCAAACCCCAACACATACCGCTACCCCTACCCCTAACCCTAACCCCTAACCCTAAACCTGACCCAAACCCTAACCCTAAACCCTAACCATAACCCTAACCCTTAAACCATAACCCTAAAACTAACCCTAACCCAACTCTAACCCTAACCCTAACCCTAACCCTATCCCTTACCCTAACTCTATCACTAAAACCTAAAACCTAACACTAACCCTAACCCTAAACATTAACACTAACCCTAATCCTTATACAACAATAAAACTAACCGTAACCATAACCCCAACCCATTCCCCCTACCCCTACCCCTACCTGAACACTAACCATAACCATAACACCTAACCTAATCCTAACCCTAACCCTAACCCTAACCCATAACCCTAACCCTAACCCTAACCCATAACCCTAACCTTAACCCTAAACCCAACCCCAACCCTAACCCCAACCGCACCCTAACCCTAACACTAACCCTAACCGTATGGTAACCGTAACCCTAAACCTAATGTTCTTGTAACCCTAACCCTAACAGTAGCGCTAACCCTAATCCTGTCCCTAACCCCAACCCCAACACTAAACTTAAACCAACCCTCACCCTAACCCTAAGCCTAAACCCTAACCCTAATCCTAAACCTTACCCTAAACGAAACCTCTTCTAAACCTAACCCTAAGAGTAATGCTAACCCTAACCTTAACCCTACCCAAACCCCAACCCATACCCATACCGTTACCCCTACCCCCTACCCCTAACCGTAAAACAACCCTAACCCTTACCATCACCCTAATGATAACCCTAACCCAACCTTAACACTAACCCTAACCCTAAAACTAACACCTAACCCTAACCCTAAAACTAACCCTAACCCTAACCCTAAACCCTAACCCTAACACTAACCCAACCCTAACCCTAACCCAAACCCCAACACGTACCGCTACCCCTACCCCTAACCCTAAACCCTAAACCCTAAACCTAACCCTAACCCTAACACTGAGCCTAGCCCCTAACCCTAACCCTAAATCATACCCTAAACCGAAACCACTTCTAACCCTAAACCTAAGAGTAATGCTAACCCCCTAACCCCAACCCCCAACCCCAACCCCAACCCTAATCCTAACCGCACCCTATCCCTAACCCTATCCCTAACCCTGTTCTACCCCTAACCCTAAACCGAAACCTCTTCGAACCCTATCCCTAACTGTACTCTAACCCTAACCTTAAACCTAACCCTAACCCTAATCCTTTCCCCCAACCCCAACCCCAACCCTAAACCTATACCTACCCTTACCATAAACCTAACCCTAACCCTAACCCTAATACCTACTCTTACCCATACCCCTACCCCTAACCCTAAGCCAACCCTAACCCTAAATCTAATGGTAACTGTAACACTAACCATTACCCTAAATCTAACCCTAACCCTAACCCTAACCCAAAACCTAACCCATACTCCTAACACTAAACCTACCCCTAACCCTAACCCCTAAACCTAACCCCTGAACCAAATCCTAACCCTAAACCCTAACCCCAACCCTAACCCCAACCCCAACCCTACCCCCTAACCGTACCCTAACCCTAACCTTAACCCTAACCCTATTCTAACCCTAACCCTAAACCGAAACCTCTTCTGACCCTAACCCTAACTGTACCCTAACCCTAACCCTAATCCTAACCCTAACCCCAACCCCAACCCTACCCCTAACCGTACCCTAACACTAACACTAACCCTAACCCTAGCCTTAGCACTAGCACTAGCCCTAGAACTAACTCTATCCCTCGGCCTAACCCTAACACTATTCTTAACCCTAACCCTAAACCATAACACTAACCCTAACCCTAACCCTGACCCTAACCCCAACCCCAACCCTAACCCTAAACGTACACTAACCCTAAACCTAAACCCTAACCCTAACCCTAACGCTAACCCTAACACTAACCCTAATCCTAACCATAACCCTAAACCTAACCCCCAACACCAACACTAACCCTAACCCTAATCATAACCCTAAAACTAACCCTTACCCTACCCCTAACCTAACCTTAACTCTAACCCTAAATTCTAACCCTAACACTAACCTTAACCCAATCCTAACCCTAACCCTAACTCCAACACATACCCCTACCCCTATCCCTTCCCCTACCCTTTAACCCTAACCCCAAATCTAGCCCCCTAATCCTGACACTAACCTTAATCCTAATACTAAACCGTAACACTATCCCTAACCTAACCCTGTCCCTAATAAACTAAACCTAACCCTAACTTTATTCTAATGCTAACCCTAAACCTAAACCTCTTCTACACTCAACCTAAGAGTAACGCTAACCCTAACCCTAACCCTAGCCCCAAACTCAACCCTAACCCTAACCCTAATCCTAAACCCTAACCCTAACTCTAACCCTAAAGCCTAACCCTTACACTAACCCTAGCTTGAGCCCCAGCCCTAGCCCCAGCTCCTAGCCCTAGGACTAGCCCCTAGCCTTATTCCTAAACCTAGCCCTAACCCTAACCCAACTTAACCCTAACCCTAAACCTAACCACAACCTATAACCCTACCCTTAATCCTAACACTAACCCTAACCTTAACCCTAATCTTAACAACTAACCCCTACCTTAACCCTAACCCTAACACCAAACCTAAACCCAAACCCTAACCCTAACCCTAAACCCTAACCGTAACCCTAACCCAACCCTAACCCTAACCCAAACCCCAACACATACCACTACCCCTACCCCTAACCCTAAACCCTAACCCTAACCCCTAACCCTAAGCCTAAACCCTAACCCTAACCCTAAATCATACCCTAAACCGAAACCTCTTCTAACCCTAAACCTAAGAGTAATGCTAACCCTAACCCTAACCCCTAACCCCAACCCTAACCCCAACCCTAACCCTAACCATACCCTAACCCTAACCCTATCCCTAACCCTATTCTAACCCTAACCCTAAATCGAAACTACTTCAAACCCTAACCCTAACCGTACTCTAACCCTAACCCTAAACCTAACCCTAACCCTAATTCTATCCTTAACCCCAACCCCAACCCTAAACCTGTACCTACCCTAACCATAAACCTAACCCTAACCCTAACCCTAACATCTACACTTACACATACACCTACCCCTAACCCTAACCCAAACCTAACCCTAACCCTAATGCTAACTGTAGCACAAACCATTACGCTAAATCTAACCCTAATCCTAACCCTAACCCAAACCCCTACCCATACTCCTACCACTAAGCCTACCCCTAACCCTAACCCTGAACCAAACCCTAACCCTAAACCTAACCCTAACCTCAACCCCAACCCTACCCCTAACCGTACCCTAACCCTAACCCTAACCTTAACCCTAACCCTATTCTAACCCTAACCCTAAACCGAAACCTCTTTAGACCCTAACCCTAACTGTACCCTAACCATAAACCTAACCCTAACCCTAACCCTAACATCTACACTTACACATACACCTACCCCTAACCCTAACCCAAACCTAACCCTAACCCCAATGCTAACTGTAGCACAAACCATTACGCTAAATCTAACCCTATTCTTAACCCTAACCCTAACCCCTAAACCCTAACCCTAACCCTAACCCCAACCACAGCCCTAACCCTAACCGTACACTAACCCTAAACCTAAACCCCAACCCTAACCCCAACCCCAACCCTAACACTTACCGTAATCCTAATCCTAACCCTAATCATAACCCCAAAACTAACCATAACCCTAACCCTAATCCTAACCTAAGCCTAACACTAACCCTAAATTCTAACCCTAAAACTAACCTTAACCCAATCCTAACCCTAACCCTAATTCCAACACATACCCCTACCCCCACACCTTCCCCTACCCTTTAACCCTAACCCTAAACCTAGCCCCTAATCCTGACACGAACCTTAATCCTAACACTAAATCCCAACACTATCCCTAAGCTAACCCTAACCCTAATAAACTAAACCTAACCCTAACTTTATTCTAATGATAACACTAAACCTAAACCTCTTCTACACTCAACATAACAGTAACGCTAACCCTAACCCTAAACCTAACCCCAAACCCAACCCTAACCCTAACCCTAATCCTAAACCCTAACCCTAACTCTAACACTAAAGCCTAACCCTTACACTAACCCTAGCTTGAGCCCCAGCCCTAGCCCTAGCCCTAGGACTAGCCCTAGCCTTATTCCTAAACCTAGCCCTAACCCTAACCCAACTTAACCCTAACCCTAAACCTAACCACAACCCATAACCGTACCCTTAATCCTAACACTAACCCTAACCCTAACCCTAATCTTAATAGCTAACCGCTACCTTAATCCTAACCCTAACACCAAACCTAAACCCAAAACCTAACCCTAACCCTAAACCCTAACCGTAACCCTAACCCAACCCTAACCCTAACCCAAACCCCAACACATACCGCTACCCCTACCTCTAACCCTAAACCCTAAACCTAACCCTAACCCTAACCCTAAGCCTAACCCCTAACCCTAACCCTAAATCATACCCTAAACCGAAACCTCTTGTAACCCTAAACCTAAGAGTAATGCGAACCCCAACCCCAACCCTAACCCTAACCATACCCTAACCCTAACCCTATCCCTAACCCTATTCTAACCCTAACCCCTAAACCGAAACTACTTCGAACCCTAACCCTAACCGTACTCTAACCCTAACCCTAAACCTAACCCTAACCCTAATCCTATCCTTAACCCCAACCCCAACCCTATACCTGTACCTTCCCTAACCATAAACCTAACCCTAACATCTACCCTTACACATACACCTACCCCTAACGCTAACCCAAGCCTAACCCTAACCCTAATGCTAACTGTAGCACAAACCATTACGCTAAATCTAACCCTAAACCTAACCCTAACCCAAACCCCAACCCATACTCCTACCACTAACCCTACCCCTAACCCTAACCCTGAACCAAACCCTAACCCTAAACCTAACCCTAACCCCAACCCCAACCCTACCCCTAACCGTACCCTAACCCTAACCTTAACCCCTAACCCTATTATAACCCTAACCCTAAACCGAAACCTCTTTTGACCCTAACCCTAACCGTACCATAACCCTAACCCTAACCCCAACCCTATCCCTAACCCTAGCCTTAGCACTAGCACTAGCACCACTAAGCCCTAACCCCAACCCCTAACCCTAAACCTAACCCTAACCCTAACCCTAAACCCTAAACCCTAACCCTAACCCTAACCCTGACCCTAACCCCAACCACAACCCTAACCCTAACCGCACACTAAACCTAAACCCTAAACCCTAACCCTAACCCTAACCTAACCCTAACACTAACCCTAAATTCAAACCTTAACACTAACCTTAACCCAATCCTAACCCTAACCCTAACTTTAACCAAAACCCCTACCCCTACCCCTTCCCCTAACCCCTAACCCTAACCCTAAACCTAGCCCCTAATCGTGACACAAACCTTAATCCTAACACTAAACCCTAACTCTATCCCTAACCTAACCCTAACCCTAATAAACTAAACCTAACCCTAACTTTATTCTAATGCTAATCCTAAACCTAAACCTCTTCTACACTCAACCTAACAGTAACGCTAACCCTAACCCTAACCCTAACACCAAACCCAACCCTAACCCTAACCCTAACCCTAAACCCCAACCGTAACCCTAAACCTAAAACCTCAACCATTACACTAAACCTAGCTTGAGCCCTAGCCCCAGCCCTAGACCTAGGACTAGCCCTAGTCTTATTCCTAAACCTAGCCCTAAACCTAACCCAACTTAACCCTAACCCTAAACCTAACCACAACCCATAACCCTACCCTTATCCTAACACTAACCCTAACCCTAACCCTAATCTTAACAACTAACCCCTACCTTAACCCTAATCCTAACACTAAACCTAAACCCTAACCCTAACCCCCAACCCTAAACCCTAACCATAACCCTAACCCAACCCTAACCCTAACCCTAACCCAAACCCCAACACATACCGCTACCCCCTACCCCTAACCCTAAACCCGAAACCTAACCCCTAACCCTAACCCTAAGCCTAACCCCTAACCCTAACCCTAAATCATACCATAAACCTAAACCTCTTCTAACCCTAAACCTAAGAGTAATGCTAACCCCTAACCCCAACCCCAACCCCAACCATAACCCTAACCGTACCCTAACTCTAACCCTATCCCTAACCCTATTCTAACCCTAATCCTAAACCGAAAAGTCTTCGAACCCCAACCCTAACCGTACTCTGACCCTAACCCTAAACCTAACCCTAAACCTAAATCTATCCCTAACCCCAACCCCAACCCTAAACTTGTACCTACCCTAACCATAAACCTAACCCTAACCCTAACCCTAACCCTAACACCTACACTTACCCATACCCCTACACCTAAACCTAACCCAACCCTAACCGTAACCCTAATGCTAACTGTAACACTAACCATTACCCTAAATCTAACCCTAACCCTATCCCTAACCCTAACCCTAACCCTAACCATAACCCAACCTTAACCCTAACCCTAAGCCTAACACCTAACCCTAACCCTAAACCTTACCCTAAACTGAAACCTCTTCTAACTCTAACCCTAAGAGTAATGCTAACCCTAACACTAACCCTAACCCCAACCCCAACCCCAACCCTACCCCTAACCATACCCTAACCCTAATCCTATCCCTAACCCCAACCCCAACCCTAAATCTATACCTACCCTAACCATAAACCTAACCCTAATCCTAACCCTAACCCTAACACCTACCCTTACCCATACCTCTAAACCTAACCCTAACCCAACCCTATCCCTAACCCTAACGCTAACCGTAACACTAACCATTACACTAAATTTAACCCTAAACCTAACCATAACCCAAACCCAACCCATACTCCTACCACTAACACCACCCCTAACCCTAACCCCCTAACCCTAACCCTGAACCAAACCCTAACCCTAAACCCTAAACCTAACCCTAACCCCAACCCCCAACCCTACCCCTAACCGTAACCTAACCTAACCCTAACCTTAACCCTAACACTATTCTAACCCTAACCCTAAACCGAAACCTCTTCTGACACTAACCCTAACTGTACCCTAACCCCTAACCTTAACCCTAATCCTATCCCTAACCCAACCCCAACCCTACCCCTAACCATACCCTAACCCTAACCCTAACCCTAGCTTTAGCACTAGCACTAGCCCTAGGCCTAACCCTATCCCCCGGCCTAACTCTAACCCTATTCTTAACCCTAACCCTAAACCCTAAATCTTAATTCTAACCCTCACCCTAACCCGACCCTCACCCTAACCCTAACCCAAACCCCAACACATACCGCTACCCCTACCCCTACCCCTAAACCCTAAACCTAAACCTGACCCATACCCTAACCATAAACCCTAACCCTAACCCTAACCCTAAACCTTAAACCATAACCCTAACACTAACCCTAACCCAAATCTAACCCTAACCCTAACCCTATCCCTTACACTAACTCTATCACTAAACCCCAAACACTAACACTAATCCTAACCCTGAACACTAACACTAACCCTAATCCTTACACAACAATAAAACTAACCGTAACCCTAACTCCAACCCATTCCCCTACCCCTACCCCTACCCCGAACCCTAACCATAACTGTAACCCCTAACCTAACACTAACCCTAACCTTAACACTAAACCTAACACTAACCCTAAACCCTACCTAAGCCTAAACCTAACCCTAACCCATAACTCAAACCCTAACCCTAAGCCTAACCCTAACTCTAACCCTAAACATAACCGTAAACCTAACACTATCCCTAACCCTAACTCATCTAAACCTACTGTACCCCTAACCCTATCCCTACACCTAACCCTAACTCTAACCCTAACCGTAAACCTAACCACAACCCAAACCCTAACCATAACCCTAAATCTAAAACCTAACCCTAACCCTAATGCTAACTTTAAAACCTAACCCTAACCTAACCCTAAACCCTACCCCTACCCTTAACCCTAACCCTAAATGATAAATCCTAACCCTAAAACTAACCCTAACCCTAACACAACCCTAACCCTAACCCTAACCCCAACCCATACACCTACCCTTACCCCTACCCCCACACATAACCCTAACCAAACCCCTAACCCTAACCCTAAGGCTAAACCTAACACTAACCCTAAACCTAACCCTAAGCCTAACCCTAACCCTAACCCTTTCCCTAAACCCCAATACCTAACCCTAACCCTAACACTAAACAGAAACCCTAACCCTAACCATAAACCAAACCTAATCCTAACCCTAACCCCTAACCCTAACATTAACACTAACCCCAACCCCAACACTAACCCTAACCGTACCCTAACTCTAACCCAACCCTAAGCCTATTCTAACCCTAACCCTAAACCTAAACCTCTTCTAACCCCAACCCCAAGATTAACCCTAACACTAGCACTAACCCTATCCCTAACCCTAAAACCTAACCCTTACCCTAACCCTAACCCTAACATCACTCTAACCCTAACCCTAAACCCCAACCCTAAAACTAACCCCAAACCAATCCTAAACCTAAACCTAAGTCCAACCCATACACCTACCCCTACACCTATCCCGTAACCCTAACCCTAACCCATTTCCTAAACCGTAATCCCTAACCCTAACCCTAACCCTAAACACTAACCTAAACCTTAACCATAACACAAAACTAACCCCTAACCCTAACCCTAAGCCTAAACCCTAACCGTAACCCCTAACCCTAAACACTAACCCTAACCCTATTCCTAAACCCTAATCCCTAACCCTAACCTAACCCAAAACACTAACCCTAATATTATGGTTAGGGTTGGGTTAGGGTTAGGATTAGGCTTCAAGGTTTTAGATAGGGTTAGGGTTAGTGTTTAGGGTTAGGGTTGCGGTTAGGGTTTAGGCTTAGGGTTAGGGTTAGGGTTAGGTTAGTGTTAGTGTTAGGGTTTGGGTTAGAGTTTAGGTTTAGCTTTAGGGTTAGGGTTAGGGGTTAGTGTTAGTGTAGAGTTAGGGTTAGTGTTAGGTTGGGGTAAGGGTTAACGTTAGGGTTAGGGTTAGGGGTTAGAGTTAGGGTTAGGGTTAGAGTTAGGTTACAGTTACGGTACACTTAGGGTTAGGGATCGGGTTGGGGTTAGGGTTAGGGTTATGGGTTAGGGTTAGGTATGGGTTATGGTAAGGGTTAGGGTTAGTGTTTACGGTTAGGGTTAGGGTTAAGGTTATGGATTAGGGTTTAGGGATAGGGTTAGGGTTAGGGTTAGGGTTAGAATTAAGGGTAGGGTTAGGGTTAGGGAATGCTTTAGGGTTAGTGTTAGAGAGTTAGGGTTAGGGTTCGGGCTAGGGTTATGGTTAGGGTTGTGTTAGGGTTAGGGATAGGGATAGGGTTAGGGGTAAGTGTAGGTTTAGGGTTAGGGTTAGACGAGTTATGGTTAGGGTTAGGGTTACGGTTAGGGTTATGGTTAGGGTTTTAGGGTTAGGGTTAGGGATAGGGTTAGTGTTAGGGTTAGTGTTAGGGTTGGGGATAGGGTTAGGATTAGGTTTAGGGTTAGTGTTAGTGTTTGGGTTAGTGTTAGGTTTAGCGTTAGGGTTAGGGTTAGGGTTTGGTTAGGGTTAGGGGTAGGTGGTAGGGGTAAGGGTAGGTGTATGTGTTGCGGTTAGGGTTAGGTTTTGGTTTAGGGTAGGTTTAGGTTTAGGGCTAGGGTTAAAATAGAGTTAGGGTTCGGGTTAGTGTTAGGGTTGGGGTTAGGGTTAGGGGTAGGGGTTGGGGTAAGTGTAGGGGTATGGGTAGCGGTTAGGGTTAGGTTTTGTGTTAGGTTTGGGTAGGGTTAGGGTTAGTTTTATGGTTAGAGTTTAGGGTTTAGGTTTAGGGCTAAGGGTAGGGGTTGGGTTAGACCTAAGGATAGGGTTAGGACTATGGCTAGTGCTAGGGTTAGGGCTGGGGCTAGACTAGGGTTAGGGTTATTGTTAGGTTAGGGTTAGGGTTAGGGGTTTAGGGTTAGGGTTAGGGATAGGGTTAGGTGTTAGGGTTAGGGTTCGTGTTAGGGTTGGGGTTGGGTTAGGATTAGGTTTAGGGTTAGGGTTAGGGTTAGGGTTTAGGGATAGGGTTAGGATTAGAGTTAGGGTTAGGGGTAGTGGTAGGGGTATGGGTTTGTGTTAAGGTTAGGGTTAGGATGGGGTTATTGTTAGTGTTAGGATTAGAGTTTAGGGTTAGGGTTCGGGTTAGGGTTAGGTTAGGTTCAGGATTAGAGTTAGTGTTAGTGTTAGGTTTAGGGTTAAGGTTAGGGTTTAGGGTTATGGTTAGGGTTAGTGTTAGTGTTAGGGTAAGGTTAAAGGGTTAGGGTAGGTTTAGGTTTAAGGTTGGGGTTGGGGTTACTGATAGAATTAGGGTTAGCATTACAGTTTGTGTTAGGGTTAGAAGAGGTTTAGATTTAGGGTTAGGGTTAGAATAGTGTTAGGGTTATAGTTAGGTTAGTATTAGGGTACGGTTAAGGTTAGGGTTGGGGTTGGGGTTAGGGCTTGGGTTAGGGGTTAGGGTTAGGTTTGGGTTATGTTCAGGGTTAGGGTTAGTGTATAGGGTGAGGGTTAGGGATAAGGGTTTAGGGATAGGGTTAGGGTTAGCGTATGGGTGTAGAGGTAGTGGTAGGGGTATGGGTAGGAGTTAGGGTTAGGTTTAGGGTTAGGGTTAGGGTTATGGTTAGGTTTGGGTTATGGTTAGGGTTAGGGTTAGTGTTTCGGGTTAGGGTTAGGGTTAGGGATTAGTGTTTAGGAATAAGGTTAGAGTTAGTGTTAGGGGATAGGGGTAGGGGTAGGGGCATGTGTTGGAGTTAGGGTTAGGGTTAGGATTGGGTCAGGGTTAGTGTTAGGGTTAGGGTTCAGGGTTAGGGTTAGGGGTTGTTTAGGATTAGGTTAGTGTTAGGGTTAGTGTTAGTGTTAGGCTTAGTTTTAGGGTTGGGGTTAGGTTTAGGGTTACGGTTAGTGTTAGGTTTATGGTTAGGGTTTGGTTAGGGTTAGGTGTAGGGGTAGGGGTAAGGGTAGGGGGTATGGGTTGGGTTTAGTATTAGGGTTAGGTTTAGGGTTTGGTAAGAGTTAGGGTTAGTTTTAGGGTTAGGGTTTAGGGTTTGGTTTAGGATTCAAGGTAGGTGTAGGGTTTGGCCTAAGGATAGGGTTAGGCCCAGGGTTACTGCTAGGGCTAAGTCTAGGGCTAGGGCTAGGGTTAGGGTTAGGGTTAGGGTTTAGGGTTAGGGTTAAGGTTAGGTTTTAGAGTTAGTGTTAGGGTTACGGTTAGTGTTAGTGTTAGGGTTAGGTTTAGGTGTAGGGTATGTTTAGTTTTAGGGTTGGAGTTGGGGTTAGGGATAGGAATAAGGTTAGCGTTACTGTTAGCGTTAGGGTTAGAAGAAGTTTAGATTTAGGGTTAGTGTTAGAATAGGGTTAGGGTTAGGGTTAGGTTAGTGTTAGGGTGCGGTTAGCTTTAGGGTTGCGGATGGGGTAAGGGTTAGGGTTAGGATTAGGGGTTAGGGTTAGTGTTTGGGTTTAGGTTTTAGGGTTAAGCATTAGGGTTTAGGGATTAGGTTTAGGTTTAGGGTTAGGTTAGGGTTAGGGGTTAGAGGTAGTGGTATGGGTTGGAGTTAGGGTTAGGGTTAGGGTTTAGGGTTAGGTTTAGGGTTAGGGTTAGGTTAGGGATTAGGGTTAGGGATAGGGTTAGGGGTTACGGTTAGTGGTCAGGGGTTAGGGTTAGGGGTTAGTTTTGTGTTATGGTGGTTAAGGTTAGTGTTTAGTGTTAGGGTTAGGGTTAGGGATTATGGTTTAGAAAATGGGTTAGGGTTAGGGTTACGGGATAGGTGTAGGGGTAGGTGTATGGGTTGGACTCAGGTTTAGGTTTAGGATTGGTTTAGGGTTAGTTTTAGGGTTAGGGTTTAGGGTTAGGGTTAGAGTGATGTTAGGGTTAGGGTTAAGGTAAGGGTTGGGTTTTAGGGTTAGGGATAGAGTTAGTGCTAGTGTTAGGGTTAGTGTTAGGGTTAAGGTTAGAAGAGGTTTAGGTTTAGGGTTAGGGTTAGAATAGGGTTAGGGTTAGGTTAGGGTTAGGGTTGCGGTTAGGGTAAGTGTTGGGGTTGGGGTTAGTGTTAGGGTTAGGGTTAGGGGTTAGGGTTAGGATTAGTTTTGGTTTATTGTTGGGATTAAGGTTTCTGTTTACTGTTAGGGTTAGGGTTAGGTATTAGGATTTAGGGAAAGGGTTAGGGTTAGGGTTAGGCTTAGGGTTAGGTTTAGGGTTAGTGTTAGGTTTAGCCTTAGGGTTAGGGTTAGGGTTTGTTTACGGTTAGGTGTAGGGGTTAGGGGTAAGGGTAGGTGTATGGGTTGGTGTTAGGGTTAGGGTTAGGGTTGTGTTAAGGTTAGGGTTAGTTTTAGGGTTAAGGTTTATCATTCAGGGTTAGGGTTAAGGGTAGGGGTAAGGTTTAGGGTTAGGTTAGGGTTAGGTTTTAGATTTAGGGTTATGATTAGGGTTTGGGTTGTGGTTAGGTTTGCGGTTAGGGTTAGGTTTAGGTTAAGGTAGGTTTAGGTTTAGGGTTGGGGTTGGGGTTAGGGATTAGGATTAGGGTTACCGTTACTGTTAGGGTTAGGGTTAGAAGAGGTTTAGGTTAGGGTTAGGTTTAGGATACGGTTAGGTTTAGATTTAGGTTTCAGTAAGGGTAAGGTTAGGGTTAAGGTTGTGGTTGGGGTTAGGATTAGGATTAGGTTTAGGGTTAGGGTTAGTATTAGGGTTAGTGTTAGGGTTTGGGTTAGGGTTTGGTTAGGGTTAGTGGTAGGGGTTAGGGTAGGGGTAAGTTTGCGGTTAGGGTTAGGGTTTGGGTTAGGGTTGGGTTGAGGTTAGGGTTACGGTTAGTTTTAGGGTTAGGGTTTAGGGTTTAGGGCTAGGGCTAGGTTAGGGTTAGGGTTAGGGGTAGGGGTTAGGGGTAGGGTTAGTGTTAGTGTTAGTGTTAAGGTTGGGCTTAGATTTATGGTTAGGGATAGGTTGAGGCTTAGGGTAGGTTTATGTTTAGGGTTCGGTTTTGGGGTTAGGGATAGGATTAGGGTTAGCGTTACTGTTAGAGTTAGGGTTAGAAGAGATTTAGGTTTAGGGTTAGGGTTAGAATAAGGTTAGGGTTAGGTTAGAGTTTGGGTATGTTTAGGGTTAGGGTTGGGGTTGTGGTTAGGGTTAGGTTTAGGGATAAGGGTTAGGGTTAGTTTGGATTATGGTTAGGGTTAGGGTTAGTGTTTATGGTTAGGGTTAAGGTTAGGGATTAGGGTTTAGTGATAGGGTTAGGGTTAGGGTTAGTCATAGGATTAGTGGTAAGGTAAGGGTTGGACGAGTTAGGGTTAGGGTTGAGGGTTAAGTTTAGGGTTGGGTTAGGGTTAGGGGTATGAATAGGGTTAGGGGTAGGGGTAGGTTTAGGGTTAGGGTTACACGAGTGAGGGTTTGGGATAGGGTTAGGGATAGAGTTAGGGTTACAGTTAAGGTTAGGTTTAGAGTTACGGTTAGGGTTAAGGTTAGGGTTAGTTTTAGGGTTAGGTTTTAGGGTTAGTGTTAAGACTTGTGTTAGGGTTAGGTGTTAGGGTTAGGTTAGTGGTTATGGTTAGGGTTCAGGGTAGGGGTAGGGGAATGGGTTGGGGTTAGGGTTACGGTTGGGTTTAGGGTTTGTAAGGATTTGGGTTAGGGTTAGTGTTTAGAGTTAGGGTTAACGTTAGGGTTTAGTGTTTAGTGATAGAGTTAGGGTTAGGGTTAGAGTTGGGATAGCATTAGGTTTAAGGTTTAAGGTTTAGGGTTAGGGTTAGGGTTAGGGTTTAGTGTCAGGGTTTTGGTCAGGGATAGGGTTAGGGGTTAGGGTTAGGGGTAGGGTTAGGTGTAGGGGTGTGTGTTGGGGTTTGGGTTAGGGTAAGGTTAGGGTTGTGTTAGGGTTAGGGTTAGGGTTCAATGTTAGGGTTATGTTTAGGTTTATGGTTATGGTTATGGTTTGGGTTAGGGCTAGGGAGAGGGTTAGGTCTAGGGATAGTGCCAGGGATAGGGCTGGGGCTAGGGCTAGGGTTAGTGTTAGGGTTAGGGTTCAGGTTTAGGGTTATGATTAGTTTTAGGGTTAGGTAGGGTTAGGTTTAGAGTTGGGTTACGGATAGGGTTAGGATTAGGTTTAGGTTAGGTTTGGGGTTTAGGGTTAGGATTTGGGTCAAGGTTAGGGTTAGGGGTTAGTGTTAGTGGTAGTGTTAGAGGTAGGGGTATTTGTTGGTGTTTGTGTTACGGTTAGGGTTAGGGTTGGGTTAGGGTTAGGGTTAGTGTTAGGGTTCAGGATTTAGGGAGAGAGTTAGGGTTAGGTTTAGGGCTAGGGAGAGCTTTAGGGCTAGTGCTGGTGCTAAAGCTAAGGCTAGGGCTGGGGCTAGGATTACTGTAGGGTTAGGTTTCAGGGTTAGGGTTATGGTTAGGTTTAGGGTTAGGGGAGGGTTAGGGATTATGGTTTAAGGATAGGGTTAGGGTTAGGGTTAGGGGGTTAGGTTTAGGGTTATGATTAGGTTTGGGTTATGGCTAGGGTTAGGGTTAGTGTTTAGGGTTAGGGCTAGGGTTAGGGAATAGGGTTTAGGGATAGGGTTAGGGTTAGGTTTAGGGGATAGGGGTAGGGGTAGGGGTATGTGTTGGAGTTAGGGTTAGTGTTAGGGTTAGTGTTAGGGTTTAGGGTTAGGTTAGGGTTAGGGTTAGGGTTAGGGTTAGTGTTTAGGGTTAGGGTTAGGGTTAGTGTTAATGTTAAGGTTAGTGTTAGGGTTGGTGTTAGGGTTAGGGTTAGGGTTAGTGTTAGGGTTAGCGTTAGGCTTAGGGTTAGGGTTTGGTTAGGGTTAGGTGTAGGGGTAGGGGTAAGGGTAAGGGTTTGGGTTGGGGTTAGGTTTAGGGTTAGGGTTAGGGTTGGTTTAGGGTTAGGGTTAGGGTTGGTTTAGGGTTAGGGTTAGTTTTAGGGTTAGGGTTTAGGGTTTAGGGTTAGCATTAAGGGTAGAGGTAGGGTTAGGCCTAAGGATAGGGTTAGGCACAGGGCTAGTACTAGTGCTAGGGCTAGGGATAAGGCTAAGGCTAGGGTTAGGGTTAGAGTTAGGGTTAGGGTTTAGGGTTAGGGTTAGGGTTAGGGTTAGCGTTAGGGTTTAGGGTTGGGTTTTGGGATAGGGATAGGATTAGGGTTAGCGTTACTGTTAGGGTTAGGGTTAGAAGAGGTTTAGGTTTAGGGTTAGGGCTAGAATAGGGTTAGGGTTAGGGTTAGGTTAGAGTTAAGGTACGGTTAGGGTTAGTGTTGTGATTGGGGTTAGGGTTAGTGTTAGGGTTAGGTGCTAGGGTTAGGGTTAGCTTTGGGTTATGGTTAGGGTTAGGGTTAGTGTTTAAGGTTAGGGTTAGGGTTTAGGGATAGGGTTAGGGTTAGGGTTAGGGGTTAAGTGTAGGGGTATGGGTTGGAGTTAGGGTTAGGGTTAAGATTGGGTTAGGGTTAGTGTTAGGGTTAGGGTTTAGGGTTAGGGTTATTTTTAGGCTAGTGTTAGGGTTAGGGTTAGTGTTAGGGTTAGGGTTAGGGTAGGATTAGGGTTTTGGTTAGGGTTGGGTTAGGGTTAGTTTTTTTTGGGGTTAGGAATTAGGGTTTAGGTTTAGGGTTAAGGGTAGGGGTAGAGTTACTCCTAAGGATAGGCTTAGGCCAAGTGCTAATGTTAGTGCTATGTCTGGGGCTAGGTTAGGGTCAGGGTTAGGGTTAGGGTTTAGGGTTAGGGTTAGGGTTTAGGGTTAAGGTTAGTGATAGGGTTAGTGTTAGTGTTAGGGTTAGTGTTAGGGTTGGGGTTAGTGTTAGTGTTAGGATTAGGTTTAGGGTTAGTGTTAGGGTTAGGGTTAGTGTTAGGGGTTAGAGTTTAGGGTTTAGGGTTAGGTTGGGTTAGGGTTAGGGTTAGTAGGTTAGGGGGTTAGGGTTAGAATAAAGACTAGATAGGGTTAGGCCTATGGCGAATGCTAGGGGTAGGGCTAGGGTTAGACTAGGGTTAGCGTTAGGGCTTAGGGTTAGGGTTAGTGTTAAATTTAGAGTTAGGGTTAGGGTTAGGTTTAGTGTTAGTTTTAGGGTTGCTGTTAGGTTTATGGTTAGGGTTATGTTTTGGCTTAGGATAGGTTTAGGTTTAGGGTTGGGTTTGGGGTTAGGGATAGGATTAGAGTTAGCGTTACTGTTAGGATTATGGTTAGAAGAGGTTTAGGTTTAGGGTTATGGTTAGAATAGGGTTTGCGTTAGGGTTGGGTTATAGTTAGGATATGATTAGGGTTAGGTTTGGGGTTGGGATTAGGATTAGAGTTAAGGTTAGGGGTTAGGGTTAGATTTAGTGTTAGGTTTGCGTTATGGTTAGGATTAGGGTTAGTGTTTAGGGTTAGTGTTAGGGTTAGGGATTAGGGTTAGGGTTAGGGTTAGGGTTTAGGGTTAGGGTTAGAGTTGTGTTAGGGTTAAGGTTTAAGATTTATGGTTATGGTTAGGGTTAGGGCTTATGGTTAGGGTTTGACTCAGTGTTAGGGTTAGGGGTTAGGGGTAGGGGTACTGTTAGGGGTAGTTAGGGTTAGGGTTGGATTAGGGTTAGGGTTACAGTTAAGGTTCAGGGTATAGGGAAAGGGTTAAGATTATTGTTAGGTCTAGGGAGAGGGTAAGGATTAGGGTCAGTGTTAGAGTTGGGTTAGGTTTAGGGTTAAGGTTTAAGATTTAGGGGTAGGGGTAGGGGTAGGGATATCTGTTGGGGTTTGGGTTAGGGTTAGGATTGGGTTAAGGTTAGTGAAAGGGTTAGAATTTGGCCCTAGCATTAACCCTAACCTTAACCCAACCCAAACCCTAACCTAACCACAACCCCAATCCCAACATTTACCCCAACCTCAACCCTAACCCCAACCCCAAACCTAACCCTAACCTGAACCCTAACCCATAACCCTAACCCTGACCCTAGCCCTAACCCTAACCTAACACGAACTCTAACCCCTAACCTTAACCCTAGCCCTAATGCTAACACTAACGCTAATGCTAACTGTAACCCTAAACTCTACCCTGACCCTGACTCTAACCCTAACCTAACATTAACCTAACTCTAACGCTAACGCTAACCCTAAACCCTAACTCTAACCCTAACCTTAACCCTAAACCCTAACACTAACACCTAACCTAACACTAACCGTAACCAAAACCCTAACCCTAACCAAACCCTAAACCAAATCCTAACCCTAAACCTAACCCTATACCTAACCTAATCTCTAACCCTAACCCTACACCTCTTCTAACCCTAAACTTAAGAGTAATGCTAACCCTAACCCTAACCCTAACCCTAAACCTAAACCAAACCCTAACCCTAACCCGAAACCTAATCCTAAACCTAAACTAAACCCAAACCCTAAGCTGAACCCTAACATTAACCCTAAACCAAACCCTAACCTAAACCTCTACTATCCCTAATCCTAAGAGTAACGCTAACCCTAAACCTAACCTAACCCCTAAACCTAACCCATAACACTAACCTTAACCGTAAACCCTAAACCTAAACCTAACAATAAACCTAATAATAACGCTCACCTTAACCCTAAAGCCTAACCCCAACGTCAAACCTTCCCTAACCCTACCTAATCCTAACCCTAGCCCTAGGCCTAACTCTAACCCTAACCCTAACTTTAACCCTAACACATATCCTAGGCCTAAACTCTTTCCTAACCCTAACCCTAACCCTAACCCTAACCCTAACCCTAATCCCTAACCCTAACCTTAACCCTAACACTATCCCTAACTCTAACCCTAACCCCTAACCCTATCCCTACCCTTAACTCTAACCCTAACCATAACACTAAACACTAACCCCTAACCCTAGCCCTAGCCCTAGACCTATCCCTAGCCCTAGCAGTAGCCCTAGTCTTAAACATATCCCTAACCCTAACCCTAACCCCAACCCTAATCCTAACCCTAACCCTAAACCAAATCCTAACACTAATCCTAACCCTAAGCAAATCCCTAAAACTAACCCTAACCCTTAACCCTAACCTAACCCTTAACCTAACCTAATCCTAAACCTAACACTAACCCTAACCCTAAACACTAACACTAACCCTAACTCTAACCCCTAAAGATAACCCTAACCCTAACCTTAACACCAACCCTAACCCTATACCCTAACCCCAACCCTAACCATAACCCAACCCAAACCCTAACCTAACCTCAACTCTAACCCTAACCCTAACCCTAAACACAACACTAACCCTAACCCCTAACCCAAACCTAAACCCAACCACATACCCAACGCTAACCCCAACCCCAATCACAACATTAATCCCAAACTCAACCCTAACCCCAACCCCAACCCTAACCATAACTCTAACCCTAACCCCTAACCCTAACCCTGACCCTAGCGCCTAACCCTAACCCTATCACGAACCCTAACCCTAGCCCTAACCCTAACGCTAACGCTAACCGTAACGTTAACGCTAACCCTAATGCTAACCCTAACCCTAAACCCTACCGTGACCCTGACTCTAACCCTAACCCTAACACTAACCCTAACTCTAACGCTAACGCTAACTCTATAACCTAACCCTAAATCTAACCTTAATCCTAAACCCTAACCCCAACCCTAACCCTAACACCTAACCTAACACTAACCGTAACCAAAACCCCTAACCCTAGAACTAAACCAAATCCTAACCCTAAACCTAACCCTATACTTAACCCTAATCACTAACCCTAACCCTAACCTAAACCTATTAGTAACGCTAGCCCTAACCCTAACCCTAACCTAACCCTAAACCAAACCCTAACCCTAAACCTCTCTATCCCTAATCCTAAGAGTAACGCTAACCTAACCCTAACCCCTAAACCTAACCCTAACCCTAACCCCAACCCCAACCCTAACCCCAACTCCAACCCCAACACTAACCCCTACCCCAACCATAACACTAACTCTAACTATAACCCATAACTCTAACCATATCTCTAACCCTAACCTCTAACACTAACACTAAACCTAAATCCTAACGCTAACCCTAACGCTAATGCTAATACTAACGCTAACCCTAACCATAAACCCTGACCCGGACCAAGACCCAGATCCTGACCCAGACCCTGACCCTAACCTTGATACTAATCCTAACTCTAATGCTAACCCGAATCCCTAATCCTAACGCTAACCCTAAACCCTAACCATAATCCTCACCCTAACCGTAACCCCTAACACCTAAACCTAACCGTAACCAAAACTCCTAACACTAACCCTAACCCTAAACCAAACCCTAACTCTAAACCTAACCCTAACCAATAAATCTAACCCTAACCCCTAACCCCTAACCCTAACCCCTAAACCCTAACCCTAACCGTAACACTAACACTAACCAAAACCCCTAACCGTAACCCTAACCCTAACCCTAACCCAAACCTCTTCAAACCCTAATCCTAAGAGTAACGCTAACCCTAATCCTAACCCCTAAACCTAACCCTAACCCTAACCCTAACCCCAACCCCAATCCTAACCCCAACCCCAACCCCAACACTAACCCCTACCCCAACCATAACACTAACTCTAACTATAACCCATAACTCTAACCCTAACTCTAACCCTAACCTCTAACACTAACCCTAAACCTAAATCCTAACGCTAACCCTAACGCTAATGCTAACACTAACGCTAACCCTAACCATAAACCCTGACCCGGACCAAGACCCAGATCCTGACCCAGACCCTGACCCTAACCCTGATACTTATCCTAACTCAATGCTAACCCGATTCCCTAATCCTAACGCTAACCCTAAACCCTAACCATAATCCTCACCCTAACCCTAACTCTAACACCTAAACCTAACCATAACCAAAACTCCTAACCCTAACCCTAACCCTAAACCAAACCCTAACTCTAAACCTAACCCTAACCCTAACCAATAAATCTAACCCTAACCCTAACCCCTAACCCCAACCCCTAAACCTAACCCTAACCGTAACACTAACACTAACCAAAACCCCCTAACCGTAACCCCTAACCCTAACCCTAACCCAAACCTCTTCCAACCCTAATCCTAAGAGTAACGCTAACCCTAACCCTAACCCCAACCCCAACCCTAACCCCAACCCCAACCCCAACACTATCCCGCCCCTACCCAACCCCCCCCAACCATAACACTAACTCTAACTATAACCCATAACTCTAACCCTAACTCTAACCCTAACCTCTAACACTAACCCTAAACCTAAATCCTAACGCTAACCCTAACGCTAATGCTAACACTAACGCTAACCCTAACCATAAACCCTGACCCGGACCAAGACCCAGATCCTGACCCAGACCCTGACCCTAACCCTGATACTAATCCTAACTCTAATGCTAACCCGAATCCCTAATCCTAACGCTAACCCTAAACCCTAACCATAATCCTCACCCTAACCGTAACCCTAACACCTAAACCTAACCATAACCAAAACTCCTAACCCTAACCCTAACCCTAAACCAAACCCTAACTCTAAACCTAACCCTAACCCTAACCCTAACCAATAAATCTAACCCTAACCCTAACCCCTAACCCTAACCCCTAAACCTAACCTAACCATAACACTAACACTAACCAAAACCCCTAACCGTAACCCTAACCCTAACCCTAACCCAAACCTCTTCAAACCCTAATCCTAAGAGTAACGCTAACCCTAACTCTAAACCTAACCCTAACCCTAACCCTAACCCTAACTCTAACAACAAACCTAACCCTAACCCCAAACCTAACACTAACCTTAACCCCAACCCAAACCCTAACCCCAAACCCAACCGTAACCCTATAACCAAACCTATCCCTAACTCTAACCCCAAACCTAACACTAACTCTTACCCCAACCGTAACCCTAATCCTAACCCCTAACCCTAACCCTAACCTAACCCTAAACCTAACCCTAAACTTATACACACCCTGACCATAACACTCACCCCAACCCCTAACTTTAACCCTAAATCCTAACCCTAATTCTAACCCTTACCTTAAACATAAACCATAACCATAACCCTAACTCTAGCCCTAGTCCTAGCCCTAATCCTATCTCTAGCCCTAACCATAACAGTAACACTAATCCTAATTCTAACCCTAACAAAAACCTAACCCAACCATAGCACTAACCTTAACCCTGACCCCAACCCATTCCAATACAACTACCCCTAACCCTCAACTAACCCTTACCCATAACCGTAACCCTAATCCTAACTCTACCCCTACACGTACACCTAACCCTAACCAACTCTACCCTAACCCTAAACCTAGACCTTACCATTATCTTAACCCTAACCCTAGACCTAATCATAACACTAAACCCTAACCCTAACCCTAACCCTTAACCTAACCCTAACCCAAACCCTAAGAGTAACACTAACCTTAACCCTAACACTAAACTAAACCTAATCCTAACCCTAATATTAACTGTAACCCTAACCCTAACCCTAGCCCTAACCCTATCCCTAGCCCTAACACTAACTCTAACACTTATCCTAAACCCTAAAACCTAACACTAACCCTAACCATAACGCTAATCCTACAATAACCCAAAATCCTAACACTAATCCTGACCCTAACCCTAACCACAACCCCAAACCTAACCCTAACCTCAACCCTAACCCTAACCCCAACCTTAACCCTAACCCTAACCCTACCCCTAACCCCTAAACCTAACCCTAAGCCTGACACCTAACCCTAAACCTAACCGTAACCCTAACCCTAACCAAAACACCTAACCCTAACCCTAACCCTAAACCTAAACCTATTCTAACCCTAAACTTAAGAGTAATGCTAACCCCAACCCTAAACCTAAACCTAACCCTAACCGTAACCCTAACCCAAAACCTCTTCTAACCATAAACCTAAGAGTAACGCTATCCCTAACACTAACCCTAACCTTAACCCCAACCCTAACCCTAACACTAACCGCAACACTAAACCTAACCCCTACCCCAAACATAAACCTAACCCTAATCCTAACACCTAACCCTAACCCTAACACTAAACTCTAAACCTAACCATAACCCTAACAATAAACCTAATAGTAATGCTAACCTTAACTCTAAACCCAACCCCAACACCAACCTTACCCTAAACCTACCCTCACCCTAACCCTAGCCCTAGGCCTAACTCTAACCCTAACCATAAATTCAACCCTAACACATATCCAAAGCCTAAACACTTTCCCCCTAACCCTAACTCCAAAACCTAACCCCTAACCCTAACCCTAATCCCTAACCCTAACCGTAACCCTAACACTATCCCAAACCCTAACCCTAACCCTAACCCCTCACCCTATCCCTACACTTAACTCTAACCCTAAACATAACATTAAACACTAACCCTAACCCTAGCCCTAACCAGGCCCAATCCATAGCGCTAGAACTAGCCCTAGTCCTAAACCTATCCCTAGCCCGAACCATAAACCTAACACTAACGCTAAATTAACCCTAACACAAACCCTAACCCTAACTGTAACCCAACACTAACTCTAATCCCAACCCCAAGGCTAATTTCAACCCCAATCCTAACCCTAAACCTAACCCTAACCCCAACCCTAACTCTAACCCCAACCCCAATACTAAACCCAACCACAATCCCAACCCTAACCCCAACCCAAGTCACAACACTAACCTCAACCTCAACCCCAACCCCAACCCCAACTTTAACCCTAACCCTAACCCTAACGATAACCCCTAACACTAATCCTAACCCTAACCCCTAACCCTAATCCTAACCCAAACCCTAACCCCTAATCCTAAACCTAACCCTAAACCTAAACCGAACCCTAACCCTAACCCTAACCCTAACACTAACCCTAACCCTAACCCTAAACCCTAACCATAACCTAACCCTAACCCTAACCCTAACCACTAACCCTAACCCCCTAACGTTAGCCCTAACCTTAAAACCTAACCCTAACCCTAACCATAAACCTAACAATAACCGTAACCCGAACCCTAACCCTACAACGAACCCTAACCCCTAACCCCAACCCTAACCTTAACACGAATCCTAACCCTAACCCTAACCCTAACACTAACCCTAAACTAACCCTAACACGAACCCTAACCCTAACCCTAACACTAACCCTAAACTAACCCTAACACGAACCCTAACCCTAACTGTAACCCAACACTAACCCTAACCTCAAACCCAACGCTAACTTCAACCCCAATCCTAACCCTAACTCTAACCCCAACCCTCACCCTAACCCCAAACCCAACCCTAAACCCAACCACAATCCCAACCCTAACCCCAACCCCAGTCCCAACACTAACCTCAACCTCAACCCAACCCAAACCCCAACCTTAGCCCTAAACCTAACCCTAACGCTAAACCCTAACCCTATTTCTAACACTAATCCTAACCCCTAACCCTAAACCTAATGCTAACCCTAACGCTAATGGTAACCCTAACGCTAACCCTAACAATTACCCTGACCCTGACCCTGAACCTGACCCTAAACCTAAACCTAACCCTAACAGTAACCCTAACCCTAACGCTAACCCTAAACACTAACACTAAGCCTAACCCTAAACCAAACCCTAACCCTAACCCTAACCCTTACCTTTAACCCTAACCCCTAACCCTAACCCTAACCCTAAACCTCAACCCCGTAAACCTAAGAGTAACGCTAACCCTAACACTAACCCTAACCCTAAACCAAACCCTAACCCTAAGCCTAACCCTAACACTAACCCTAACCCCTAACCCGAACCGTAACCCCAAACCTCTTCTTATCCTAAACCTAAGAGTAACGCTAACCCTAAACCTAACCCTAATCCTAACCCTAAACCAAACCCTAAACATAACCCTAACCCCAACACTAACCCTAACTCTAAGCCCTATCCCTAACCCTAACCCTAACCCTAACCAATATAATGCTAACCCTAACCCTAAACCTAACACTAAACCCTGACCCTGACTATGACCCTAACCCCAACCCTAACCCTAACCTAAAATCTAACAATAACCTTAGTCTTAACACTAACCCTAACAGTAACCCTAACCCTAAACCCTAACCCTAACCCCTAACCCTAACCCTAACCCTAACCAAAAGCCCTAAACCTAACCCTAAAACAAACACTAACCCTAAACCTAACGCTAGCCCTAACTCTACAACTAATCCCTAACCTAACCCTAACCCTAACCCTAACCAAAACCCCTAAACCTAATCCTAAACCAACCCCTAACCCTAAACCTAACCCTAGCCCTAACCCTAACCCTAACCCTAACCCTAAACCCAACCCTAACCCTAACCCGAACCCCAACCCTAATCCTAACCCCAACCCTAACCCAGCTCTAACCCTAACTCCAACCCTAAACCTAACCCCAATCCCAACCCTAAACCCAACCACAATCCCCACCCCAATCCCAACCCTAACCCCAACCTCAACCCTAAACCCAATCCCAACCCTAGCCCTAAACCTAAGCCTAACCCCTAAACCTAACCCTAACCCTAACGCTAACCCTAACACTAATGCTAACCCTAACGCTAAACCTAACCCTAAACCCTGACCCTGACCCTAACCATAAACCTAACCCTAACCCTAACACTAACCCTAACACTAATGCTAACCCTAAACCCTACCCTAATCCTAACCCCAACACTGATCCTAAACCCTAACCCTAACTCTAACCCTAACCCTAAACCCTAACCCTAATCCCAACCCTAACACCCAAACCTAACCCTAACCCTAACGCTAACCCTAAACCTCTTCTAACCCTAAACTTAAGAGTAAAGCTAACGCTAACCCTACCCCTAACCCTAACACCTAACCCTAACCCTAACCTAACCCAAACCCTAACCCTAACCCGAAAAACTTAACACTAACCCTAACACCTAATCCTAACCCTATCCTTAACCCTAACCTTAACACCAACCCCAACCCTAACCCTAACCCCAACCCTAACCCTAACCCCCACCCCAACCCTAACCCTAACCCCAACCCTAACACTAACCCTAACCCTAACATAACACTAACCCTAACCCTAAACCTAACCCTAACACTAACCCTAACCCAAACCCTAAACATCTTCTAACCCTAAACCTAAGAGTAACGCCTATACCTAACCCTAACCCTAACCCAAACCTAACCCTAACACCAACTCTAACCCTAACCCCAAACATAAACCTAACCCCAAACTCAACCCGAACCCTAACCACAATGCTACCCTAACCCTAATCCTAACCCCAACCCTAACCCTAACCCTAACCCCAAATGCTAACCCTAACCCTCACCCCAAACCTAACCCTAACCCTAACCCCAACCCTAACCCGAACCCTAACCCTAACCAACCCCAACCATAACCTCTACTCCAACCCTAACCCTATCCCTTAACCTAACCCTAACCCTAACCCTAACCCTACCAAAACCCTAACCCTAACCACTACCCCAACCCTAACGTTACGCTAAACCTAACCCCAACGCCAACCTTACCCTAACCCAACCCTAACCCTAACCCTAGCCCCAGCCCTAACCCTAACCCTAACCCAACCTTAACCCTAACACATATTCAAAGCCTAAGCTTTCCCTAACCCTAACCCTAACCCCAACCCCAGCCCTAAACCTAAACCTAACCCTAACCCTAACCCTAAACCAAACCCTAAACCTAAAACTCTTCTAACCCTAAACCTAAGAGTAATGCAAACCCTAACCCTAACCCCAACCCCAACCCCAAATCTAAACCTAAACATAACCCCAACCCTAATCCTAACCCTAACCCCAAACCCTAACCCTAAAACTCTTCTAACCCTAAACCCAAGAGTAACGCTAACCCTAACACTAACACTAACCCTAACCAAAACCCTAACCCTAACCCTAACCCTAACCCTAACCCTAATCAAAACACCTAACCCTAACCCTAACACTAACCCTAAACCTAAAACTCTTCTAACCCTAAACCTAAGAGTAATGCTAACCCTAACCCTAACCCTAAACCTAACCCTAAACCCAACCAAAACCCATAACCCTAACCCTAACCCTAACCCTAAACCTCTTCTAACCCTAAACCTAAGAGTAACGCTAACCCTAACCCTAACCCCAAACCTAACCCTAACCCTAACAATAAACCTAATACTAACGCTAAACTTAACCATTAACCTAACCCCAACGCCAACCCTACCCTAACCCTAAACTAACCCTAACCCCAGCCATAAGCCTAACCTAAACCTAACCCTAACCTTAACCCCTAACACATAACCTAAGCCTAAACTCTTTCCCTACCCTACCCCTAAACCCTACCCATAACCCTAACCCTAATCCCTAACCCTAACCTTAACCCTAACCCTATCCCTAACCCTAAACCCTAACACTAACCCCAACCCTAACTCAAATACCTAACCGTAACCCTAACACTAACCCAAACCCCTAACCCTAATCCTACCCTCTAACTCTAACCCTAACCTAAACCTAACCCTAAACCCTAACCCTAACCCTAACCCTAACCCTAACCCTAACCCTAATCCTAACCCCTAACACCAACGCTAACCATAACCATAGCCCCAGCCCTAACGCTAACACCAACCCCAACCCTAACCCTAACCCCAACCCCAACCCTAAACCCAACCGCAATCCCAACCCTAACCCCAACCCCAATCCCAACCCTAAACCTAGCCTCAAACCTAACCCCAGCCCCAACCCTAACCCTAAGCCTAACCCTAAACCTAATCCCTAACCCTAACCCTAACCCCTAACCCTAACCCTAACCACTAACCCTAAAGCTAAACCTAACGCTAACCCTAACGCTAACCCTAACCCTAACACTAACCCTAACCCTAACACTAAACCCTGACCCTGACTCTGACCCTAAACCTAACCCTAACCCTAACGCTAACCCTAAAACCTGACACTAACCCAGGTCCTAACACTAACCCTAACCGTAACCCCAACCCTAAACCCTAACCCTAACCCGAAACTTAATCCTAAACCAAACCCTAACCCTAAACCTAACCCTAGACCTAACCCTAACACTAACCCCTAACCCTAACCCGAACACCTAACCCTAACCCTAACCCTAAACCTCTTCTAAACCTAAACCTAAGAGTAACGCTAACCCTAACCCTAACCCTAACACTAACACTAAACCAAACCCTAACCCTACCCCAAACCCTAACCCTAACCCTAAACCAGCCTCTAACCCTAAACCTAAGAGTAACGCTAATCCTAAAACTAACCCTAACCCAAAACCTAACACTAAACCAAACCCTAACCCTAACCCCTAACCCCAAACCCTAACCCTAAACCAAACCCTAACCCTAAACCTAACAGTAACGCTAACCCTAACCCTAACCCTAACCCCAAACCTCTTCTAACCCTAAACCCAAGAGTAACGCTAACCCAAACCCTAACCCTAACCCTAACCCTAAACCTAACCCCTAACCCTAACACTAACCCTAGGCTAACTCTAACCCTAACCCTAACCTAACCCTAACACGTAACCTAAACCTAAACTCTTACTCTAACCCTAACCCTAAACCCTAATCCTAACCCTAAACATTAACCCTAACCCTAACCCTAACCCTAACATTATCCCTAACCCTAACCCTAACCCCTAACCCTAACCCACACACCTAACCCTAACCCTAACCCTAACACTAAACACTAAACCTAACCCTAGCCCTAACCCTAGCCCTAACCCTAGACCAGGCACTAGCCTAGTCCTAAAGCTAACCCTAGCCCGAACCATAACCCTACACTAACCCTAACCCCAAACCTAAACCTAAACAATAACCCAACCCTAACCCTAACTCCTAACCCAAAACCTCTAACCCTAACCCTAACCCTAACCCCTAACCCTAACCCTAACACTAACCCTAACCCTAAACCTAACCCTAAACCTAACCCCAAACCCAACCTAACCCCAACGCCTAACCCTAACCCCAAACCCTAACCCTAACACTAAACCAAACCCCAACCCTAACCCCCTAACCCTAACCCTAACCCTAACCCTAACCCTAACACTAACCCTAACCCTAACCCTAACCCTAACCCTAACCCTAACCCTAACACTAACCCTAACCCTAAGCCTAAACCTTAACACTAACCCTAACCCAAACCCCTAACCCTAACCCTAACCCCTAACCCTAACCCCTAACCCTAACCCTAACCCTAACGCTAATACTAACTCTATCGCTAACCCTAACCCTAAACCCTGAACCTGACACTGTCCCTAAACGTAACCCTAACCCTAACACTATATTTAACCCCAACGCTAACCCTAAACCCTAACCCTAACCCTAAACCATAAACCTAACCCTAACACTAACCAAAACCCCTAACCCTAACCATAACCCTAACCCTAAACCGAACCCTAACCCTAAACCTAACCCCTAACCCTAAACCTCCTTCTAAACCTAAACCTAAGAGTAACGCTAACCCTAACCCTAACCCTAACCCCTGAACCAAACCCTAATCCTACCCCGAACCCCTAACCCTAACCCTACACCAAACCCTAACCCTATCCCCAAAACCAACCCGAACCCTAACCCTAACCCTAACCCTAACAATAACCGTAACCCCTAAAACTAACCATAACACTAACCCTAACCCCTAAACCTAACCCTAACGCTAACCCTAATGCTAATGCTAACCCTAATGCTAACCCTAACCCTAAACCCTGACCCTGACCTTAACCCCAAACCCAACCCCAACCCTAACGCTAACCCAAACCCCAACCCTAACGCTAATCCTAGACCTAACCCCAAACCCTACCCTAACCCTAAACATAACCTTAACCCTAACCCTAACCCTAACATCTAACCCTAAACCTAACCCTAAACGTAAGAGCAACGCTAAACCTAACCCTAACCCTAACCCTAAACCAAACCCCAAACCCAACCCGATAACAAACCCTAACCCTAAGCCTAACCCTAACCCTAAACCTAACACCTAACCCTAACATTAAATGTCTTTAACCCTATACCTAAGAGTAACGCTAATCGCAACCCTAACCCTAACCTTAAACCAAAACCTAAACCTAACCCTAACCGTAAACTTAACCCTAAACCAAACCGTAACCCTAATCCTAACCCTAACCTTAACCCTAACTAAAACCCCTAACCTTAACCCTAACCCTAACCCTAACCCTAAACCTCTTCTAACACTAAACCTAAGAGTAACGCTAACCCTAAACCTAACCGTAAACCAAACCTTAACCCTAACCCTAAACCAAACCCTAACCCTAACCCGAACCCTAACCCTAACCCTAAACCAAACCCTAACCCTAAACCTAGCTGTAACCCCAACCCTAATCAAAACCCCTAACCCTAACCCCAACCCCTAACCCTAACCCCAAGCTCTAACCCCAACCCTAAACCTAACCCCCAAATCTAACCCTAACCCTAATCAAAACCCTAACCCTAATCAAAACCCCTAACCCTAACACTAACCCTAATCCTAAACCTCTTCTAACCCTAAACCCCAGAGTAATGCTAACCCTAACCCTAAGCCTGACCCTAAACCTAACCCTAACCTTAAACCCTACCCTTATCCCTAACCTAACCCTAACACTAACATAACACTAACACTAACCCTAACCCTAACAGTAAACCCTAAACTTAACCCCAAATCTAACCCTAACCCTAACACCAACACTAACCCTAACCCTAACCCCAACCCTAACCATAACACCAACACCAACCCAAACACTAACCCCAACCCTAACCCTGACCCTACCCCCAACCCTAACGCTAACCCCTTCCCCAAACCTACCATAACCCTAACCCCAACCGCTAACCCTAACCCTAACCCTAAACCCTAATCCTAATCCTAACCCTAAACCTAACAATAAACCTAATAGTAACACTAACCTTAACCCTAACCTAACCCCAACGCCAATCCTACCCTAAGCCTACGCTAACCCTCACCCCAGCCCTTGTCCTACCTCTAACCCTAACCCCTAATTTAACCCTAACACATATCCTAAGCCTAAACTCTTTCCCCTAACCCTATCAATAAACCCTAACCTTAACCCTACCCCTAATCCCTAACCCTAACCTTAACCCTAACACTATCCCTAACCCTAACAATAACCTCAACACTAACCCTAACCCCAAACCCAACCCCAACCTTAACCCCAAACCTAACCCCAACCCTAACCCTAACCCCAACACTAATCCTAACCCTAAACCCAAACTTAAACCCAAACCCAATCCCAACCCTAACCCCAACCCCAACCCCAACCTAAACCCCAACTTCAGCCCTAACCCCAAACCCAACCCTAAACCAGTCCCCAAACCTAACCCTAACTCCAACACTAACACTAACCCCAACCCCAACTCTAACCCCCAACCCCAATCCCAACTAAACCCCAACTTCAGCCCTAACCCCAACCCCAACCCCAACCCTAACCCTAACCCTAACCTAACGTAACCCAAACCTAACCCTAAACCAACCCTAACCCTTACCCTAACCCTAACCCTGACCTAACCCCTAACCTTAACATTAACCCTAAACCAAACCCTAACCCCAAATCTAGCCCCAACACTAACCTTAATGAAAACCCCTAACCCTAAGCCCCAACCCTAACCCCAAAACTAACCCCAACCAACCCTAACCCTAACAGTAACCCTAACCCTAATCAAAACCCCCTACCCCAACCGTAACCCTAACCCTAAAACTCTTCTAAACGTAAACCCAAGAATAACACTAACCCTAACCCCAACCCCAACCCTAACCAAAACCCTAACCCTAACTCTAACCCTAACCCTAACCCTAAACCTCTTTCTAACCCTAAACGTAAGAGTAACACTAACTCTAACTCTAAACCTAACCCTTTCCCCTAACCATAAACCCTAACCTTAACACTAAACCAAACCCTAACTCTAACACCAACCCTAACCCTAACCCCAACCCTAACCCTAAACCCAACCTCAACACTAACACTAACCCCAAACCTAACCCTAACCCTAACCCCAACCTTAACCCCAAACACTTCCCCAACCCCTAATCCTAACCGTAATCCTAACCCCTAACCCTAACCCTAACCCTAAACCCTAATCCTAACCCTAACAATAAACCTAATAGTAACGCTAACCTTAACCCTAAACCTAACCCCAACACCAACCCTACCATAACCCTACCTAACCCTAACCCCAGCCGTAGGCCTAAACCCTAACCATAACCCTAACTTTAACCCTAACACATATCCTAAGCCTAAACTCTTTCCCCTATCCCTTTCCATAAACCCTAACCTTAACCCTAACCCTAATCCCTAACCCTAACGTTAACCCTAAGGGTATCCCTAACCCTAAACAAAAAGCTATTCTAACCCTAAACTTAAGAGTAACTCTAACCCAGCCCTAACCCTAAATGTAACTTTAACCCTAACCCTAAACCAAACCCTAACCCTAAACCTAACCCTAACCAAAACCCCTAACACTAACCCTAACCCCAAACCCCAACCCTAAGCCTAACACTAATTCTAACCCTAACCATATCCCTAACCCTAACCAAAAAGCTCCTCTAACCCTAAACTTAAGAGTAACGCTAACCCAGCCCTAACCCTAAACGTAACTTTAACCCTAACGCTAAACCAAACTCTAAGCCGAACCCGAACCCTAACCCTAACCCCAAACCTAAACCTAACCCTCACCCTACCCTAAACCAAACCCTAAACCTAACCCTAAACCTAACCCTAACCCTAAACCAAACCCTAATCCTAAACATATCCCTAACCCTAACACTAACCAAAACCCCAAACCTAACCCTAACACTAACCCTAAACCTTTCCTAACCCTAAACCTAAGCACTAACCCCAACCCCTAACCCCAACCTAACCCCTAAACCTAACCCCTAACCATAAACCCTAACACTAACACTAACCCTAACACCTAAACCTAACCCTAACCCTAAACGTAACCCTAACCCTAACCAAAACCCCTAACCTTAACCCCAACCCTAACCCTAAACCTCTTCTAACACTAAACCTAAGAGTAACGCTAACCCGAACCCTAACCCTAACCTTAACCCCACACCCAACCCTAACCCTACCCCGAACCCTCACCCTAACACTAAACCAAACCTTACCTCTTAACCTAACCCTAACCCTAATCCCTAACCCTAAACCTCTTCTAACCCTAAACCTAAGAGTAACGCTAACCATAACACTAACCCTAACCCTAAACCCAACCCTAACACTTAACCAAACCCTAAAACTAACCCCTAACTCTAACCCTAACCATAAACCAAACCTAACCCTAAACCTAACCCTAACACTAACCCTAACCCTAACAAAACCCCAAACCCTAACCCCAAATCTAACCCTAACCCTAACCCCTAACCCTAACCGTAACCCTAACCAAAACTCCTAACCCTAACCCTAACCCTAAACCAAACCCTAACACTAACCCTAACCCTAACCCTAACCCCTAACCCTAACCCTAACCCCAAAACTCTTCTAACCCTAAACCCAAGAGTAACGCTAAACCCAACCCTAACCCTAACCCCAAACGAAACCCCAACCCTAACCCTAACCCCTAACCCTAACCCTAACCCCAACCCTAGCCCCAGCCCTATCCCTAGCCCCAGCATTAGCCCTAGTCCTAAACCTATCCTTAACCCGGACTCTTACCCTAACCCTAACCCTAACCCTAAACCTAACCATTATCCTAACACTAAACCTAACCCTAACACCAACCCTAACCCTAACCCTAACCCCAACCTTAACTCTAACACCCACCCAAACCTAACCCCTAACCCCAACCCTAGCCCTAACCCTAACCCTAACCCCAACCCTAACCCCTAACCCCAATCCCAACACTAAACCCAACCACAATCCCAACCCTAACGCCAAACCCAATCCCAACCCTAACCCCAATCTCAACCCTAACCCCAACCACAACCCCAACCCTAACCCCAATCCCTAACCCGAATCCCTAACACTAACCCTAACCCTAACCCCTAACCCTAACCCTAACCCTAACCCTAAACCTTTAAACCCTAAACCCATGAGTAACGCTAACCCTAACCCTAACCCTAACCAAAACACCTAAACCTAACCCTAACACTAACGCTAACTCTAAACCTCTTTCTCACCCTAAACCTAAGAGTAACGCTAACCCTAACCCTAACCTTAACCCTGACACCCAACCCTAACCCTAACCCTAACCTAACCCAACCCTAACAATAACCCTTAACCCTAAAACTAACCCCTAACACTAATCCTTAAACCTAACCCCTAACCCTAACTCTAACACTAAATACTAACCCAAACCCTAACACAACCCAAACCTAACTCTGTCCCTAAACCTAACACTAACCACAACCCCTAACCTTACCTCTAACCCTAACCTTAACACTAAACCTAAACCTAAATCCCAACACTAACCCTAACCCTAAACCTAAACACTAATCCTGAACCTAATCCAAACCTAACCCTTACCCTAACTCTATCCCTAATCCTAACCGTAACCCTACCCCTTGCACAAGCCCTAGTCCTAGCCCCAACCATATCCCCAGCCGTAGCCCTAACCCTAAACCTAACGCTAACCCAACCCTAAACCTAACCCTAACTTTAACCCTAATCCCAAACCTAAACCCTGAACTCTAACACTAACCCTAAACGTAAGCTATAACTGTGACCCCAACCCAACCCTAACCCTATCTCGAAACCCTAAACCCTAACCCTAACCCTAAACATTAAACCTAATCCTAAAGCAACACCAAAACTAACCCTAACCCTAACACTAACCACAACCCCTAAACCTACCCCAAACTTAAACCTCACTCCAAACCCTAACACTAACCCTAACACTACCACTAAACCTAACCCTGACCCTAACACTAAACCCTAAACCTAAACCTAACCCAAATCCTAACCCCTTACCTTAACCCGAACACTAACCCTTACCCTAACACTAATCCTAACAGCAAACCCTAACACTTACCCGAACCCTAAGCCTAACCCTAACCCTAAACCAAAACCTAACCCTAACCTAACTCTAACCCCTAAAACTAACCCTAACCCTAACCCCTAATCCTAAACCTAACCCCAACCATAACCCTAATCCCTAACCCTAATCCCTAACCCTAATCCTTACCCTAAACCTCTTGTAACCCTAAACCCAAGAGTAACGCTAACCCTAACCCTAACCCTAAACCAAACCCTAACCCTATCCCAAACCCTAACCCTAACCCTAAACCAAACCCCAAACCTAAACCTAACCCTAACCCTAACCCCTAACCCTAAAGCTCTTCTAACCATAAACCTAAGAGTAACGCTAACCCTAACACTAACCCTAACCCTAACCCTAACCCTAAACCAAACCCCAAACCTAACCCTAACCCTAAACCAAAACCTTACCCTAAACCTAACCCTAACACTAACACTAACCCTAAAAAACCCCTAACCCTAACCCCAAATCTTACCCTAACCCTCACCCCTACCCTAACTGTAACCCCAACCAAAACCCCTAACCCTAAACCTAACCCTAACCCCAAACCTAACCCCAACCTCTATCCCTAACCCTAACCCTAAACCTCTTCTAACAATAAATCTAAGAGTAACGTTAAACCCAACCATAACCCTATCCCTAAACCAAACCCTAACCCTAACCCTAACCCTAATCCCTAACATTAACCCTAACCCTAGCCCTAGCTCCTAGCCCTATTCCTAGCCCTAGCACTAGCCCTAGTCCTAAACCTACTAATAGCCCGAACCATAACCCTAACCCCAACCCTACCCCTAACCCTAAACCTAACCCAACGCTAACCCTAAACCCTAACCCCAAACCTAACCCCAACCCCAACCCTAACACAAACCCCAACCCCAACACTAAACCCAACCACATTCCCAACCCTAACCCCAACCCTAACCCCAACCAAAACCCCAAATCTAAACCCAACCCTAACCCCAAGCCCCAACCCTCACCCCAAACCTAACCCCTAACCCCTAACCCTAACCCTAACCCTAAACATCTTCTAACGCTAAACCCAAGAGTAACGGTAACCCTAACCATAACCTTAACCTTAACCAAAACCCCTAATCCTAACCCTAACCCTAACCCCAACTCTAAACCTCTTCTAACGCTAAACCTAGATTAACACTAACCCCAACCCTTACCCCAACACCTAACCCTAATCCTAACCCTAACCCTAACCTAACCCTAACACTAAACCCTTAAACTAACCTTAACCCTAACCCCCAAACCTTACCCTACCCTAACCTTAAACTTAACACCAACCCTAACCCTAATTCTAACCCCCAACCCTAACCCTAACCCCATCCCCAACCCTAACCCCATCCCCAAACCTAGCCCTAACCCTAACCCTAACCAACTTAAACCTAACCCTAACCCTAAACCTAAACCTAACCTGAACCCTGACCCTAACCCTAACCCTAACACACAAACCTAACCCTAACCCTAACCCCAACCCTAATCCTAACTCCAACCCCAACACTAACCCTAACCCCAACCCTAACCCTAACCCTAACCCTAACCCAAACCTAACCCTATTCCTATACCTAACACTAACCACAACCCCTAACTTTACCTCTAACACTAACCCTAACCCTAACCCTAAACCCAAATCCCAACACTAACTGTAACCCTAAACCCAAACACCAACCCTAAACCTAATCCAACCCTAACCCCCACCCTAACTCTATCCCTAATCCCAACCGTAACCCTAGCCCCAGCCCAGGCCAGAGTCCTAGCCCTAACCATATCCGTAGCCGTAGCTCTAACCCTAAACCTAACGATAACCAAACCCCAAACCTAACCCTAACTTTAACCCTAATCCCAAACCTAAACCCTGAACTCTAACACTAACCCTAAACGTAAGCTTATAACTCTAACCCCAACCCAACCCTAACCCTATCCTGAAACCCTAAACCCTAACCCTAACCCTAACCCTAAACATTAAACCTAACCCTAAAACAACACCAACACTACCTTAACCCTAACCCTAACCACAACCCATAAACTCACCCCAACCTTAACCCTAACCCCTAATCCTAACACTAACCCTAACACTAACCACTAAACCTAACCCCTGACCCTTACCCTAAACCCTAAACCTAACCCCTAACCCTAACCCCTAACCTTAACCCCTAACCCCAACCCTAACCCTTCCCCTAATGCTAACCCTAATGCTAACACTAACCCTAACGCTAACCCTAACCCTAAACCATGACCCTGAACCTGACCCTAACCCTAACACTTACTCTAACACTAGCCCTAACCCCAATGCTAAACCTAGCCCCAACTGTAACCCTAACCCTAACCCTAACCCCAACCCTAACCCTAGCCCCAAACCTAACCCTAACCTTAACAAAAGCCCCTAACCCTAACCCCAAACCTAACCCTCACCCTAACCCCCTAACCCCAACCGTAACCCCAACCAAAACCCCTAACCCTAACCCTAACCCCAAACCCAAACCAAACCCCAACCCCAAACCTAACCCTAACCCCAACCATAACACCTAACCCTAACCCTAAACCTCTTCTAACCCTAAACCTAAGAGTAACGCTAAACCTAAACCCTAACCCTAACCCTAAAAACAAACCCTAACCCTAACCCCTAACCCTAGCCCTAGCCTTAGCCCCTATCCCTAGCCCCAGCACTAGCCCTAGTCCTAAACCTATTCCTATCCCGAACCATAACCCTAACCCTAACCCTCCCCATAACCCTAAACCTAACCCGAACCCGAACCCTAAACCCTAACCCTAAACCTAACCCTAACACAAACCCTAACTCTAAACCTAACCCCAACCGTAACCCCAACCCCAACCCCAACCCTAATCCCAACCCCAACACTAACCCTAAACCTAACCCCCAACCCTAACCCTAACCCCCACCCCAACACTAAACCCAACCACATTCCCAACCCTAAGCCCAACAACAATCCCAACCCTAACCCCAACCTCAAACCTAACCCCAACCACAACACTAACCCTAACCCTAACCCTAAACCCTAACCCTAACCCTAACCCTAACCCTAAGCCTAACCTCTAACCCTAACCCTATCCCTAACCCTAACCCTAAACCTCTTCTAACACTAAACCCAAGAGTAATGCTAACCCTAACGCTAACGCAAACCCTAACGCCAACCCTAACCCGAAACCCTGACCCTGAACTGACCCTAACACTAACACTTAACCTAAAACTAGCCCTAACCCTAATGCTAACCCTAAACCTATCCCTAACTCTAACCGTAACCCTAACCCTAACTCTAAACCTCTTTCTAACCCTAAACCTAAGAGTAACTCTAACCCTAACCCTAACCCTAACCCTAACCGTAACCCAACACCAACCCTAAATCTATCTCTAACCCTAACCCTAACTCTAACCCTTACAATAAACCCAACAGTAACGCTAAACTTAACCCCAAACCCAACCTCAACGCCACCCCTACCCTAACCATACTTTGACCCTAACCCCAGCCCTAGGCCTAACTCTAACCTTAACACTATCTTTAATCCTAACACATATCCTAAGCCCAAGCTCTTTCCCTAATCCTAACCCTAAAACCTAACTCTAACCCTAACCCTAATCCCTAACCCTAACCTTAACCCTAACCCTAGAGCAAACACTAACCCTAATCCTAACCAAAAAGCCTAAACCTAACCCTAACCCCTAACACTAACACTAACACTAACACTAACCTTAACCCTAAACCTAACCCTAACCCTAAACCACTTCTAACCCTAAACCTAAGAGTAACGTTAACCCAGCCCTAACCCTAACCCAAAACCCTAACCCTAATTCTAACCCTAACCTAACCCTAAGCCTAACCCCTAACCCTAAACCCTAACACTAACCCTAACACTAACCCCTAGCCCTAACCCCTAACACTAACCCTAATCCCAACCCTAACCCTAACCATAACACCAACCCTAACCCTAACTCCTTCACCAACCCTAAACCTAACCCCAACCCCTAATCCTAACCCTAACCCTAACCCTAACCCTAACCCCTACCCCAAACCTAATCCTAAACACTAACCCTAACCTCAACCCTAATCCCAACCCTAAC
This sequence comes from Nanger dama, assembly GCA_917880005.1. Taxonomy (NCBI): domain Eukaryota; kingdom Metazoa; phylum Chordata; class Mammalia; order Artiodactyla; family Bovidae; genus Nanger; species Nanger dama. The sequence continues at coordinate 48,671 of CAKJTW010000213.1, read as the reverse complement.
CCTAACCCCGACCCTAACCATAACCCCTACACCTACGCTAAGCCTAACCCTAATCCCTAACCCTAACCCTAACTCTAACCCCTAACTCTATCCCTAACACTAACCAAAGCCCCTAACCCTAACCATAACCCTAACCCTAAACCAAATCCTAACCCTAACTCTAACCCTTCCCCTAACCCTAACCCTAACCCTAAACCTCTTCTAACCTTAAACCTTAGAGTAATGCTAACCCTAACCCTAACCCTAAACCAAACCCTCAACCTACCCCGAACTCTAACCCTAAGCCTAACCAAACCCTAACCCTAAACCTACCCCTAACCCTAACCCTAACCCTAAACCTCTTCTAACCCTAAACCCAAGAGTAACGCTAACCCTACCCCTAACCCCTAACCCTAAACCAAACCTTAAACCTAACCCCAAACCTAACCCCAAACAAAACCCTAACCCCAAACCTAACCCTAACCCTAACCAAAACCCCTGACCCCAACCCTAACCCTAACCCTAACCATAAACTTCTTCTAACCCTAAAATCTAAGAGTAATGCTAACCCTAACTCTAACCCCTAACCCTAACCCTAAGCCCCAACACTAACCCTAGCCCCAGCCCCAGCCCCAGCCCTTGCCCCAGCACTAGCCCCAGTCCCAAACCTATCCCTAGCCCGAACCATAACCCCAACCCCAACCCTAACCCTAAAACAAACCTTAACCCTAATACCAACTCTAACTCTAACCCCTACCCCAACCGTAACCCTAACCCTAATCCTAACCGCTAACCCTAACCATAAACCCTAACCCTAAACCTAACCCTAACCCTAAACCTAAACTAAACCTAACACTAACTCTAACCCTAAACCCTAACAATAACCCTAAACCTAACATCTAGCCCTAACCCCTAACCCTAACCCTAACCCCAATCCTTACCCTTACCTCTACAACAACACTAACCCTAACCCCAACCCTAACCCTAAACCTAATCCCAACCCTAACCCTAACCCCTACTCCAACCCTAACCCTAACCCTAATCCTAACCCCTTACCCTAACCCTAACCCTGACACTATCCCCCAACCCTAACCCTAACCCTTACCCCAACCCAAACCTTAACCCCAAACCCAACCTCAATGCCAACCCTACCATAACCAACCCTAACCCTAACCCCAGCACTAGGCCCAACTCTAACCCTAACCCTAACCTTAACCATAACACTATCGCTAACCCCAACCCTAACCCCTAACCCTATCCCTACCCTTAACTCTAACCATAACCATAACACCAAACAACCCTAACCCTAGCCCCAGCCCCAGCCCCTAGCCCCAGCCACCTAGCCCCAACCCAAATGTATCTCTAGCCCGGAACCATAACCCCAACCCTAACCCTAACAATAAACCTAAACCTAAACACTAACCCTAAACCTAACCCTAACACCAACCCTAACCCTAACCCCAACCCCAACACTAACCCCAACCCCAACCCTAAACCTAACCAAAATCCCAAACCTAACCCCATCCCCAATCCAACCCTAAACCCACCTCAACCTTAACCCCAACCCCAACGCTAACCGTAAACCCACTCCTAACCCTAGCCCCTAACCCTAAACCCTAAACCCAACCCTAACACTATCCCTAACCAAAAACCCTAACCCTAACCCTAAAGCTAATGCTAACCCTAACGCTAACCCTAACCCTAAACCCTGACCCTGACCCGAACCGTATCCCTAACCCTAACACTAACTCTAACCGTAACACTAAACCTAAACCCCAACCATAACCCTATCCCTAACCCTAACCCTAACCCTAACCCAACAAAACCCCTAACCCTAACCCTAACCCTAAACCAAACCCTAAACCTAAAACTAGCCCTAAGCCTAACTCTAACCCTAACACTAACTTTAACCCTAACACATATCCTAAACCTAAGCTCTTCCCTAACCCTAATCCTAACCCTAACCCTAACAATAACCCTAATCCCTAACCCTAACCTTAACCCTATTACTATCCCTAACCCTATCCCTAACCCCTGACCCTATCCCTACACTTAACACTACCACTAACCATAACACTAAACACTAACCCCAACCCTAGCCCCAGCCCTAGCCCTATCCCAAGCCCCAGAACTAGCCCTAGTCCCAAACTTATCCCTAGCCGGAACCATAACACTAACCCTAACCCCAAACCAAATCCTAACCCTAACCCTAACTCTACGAAAACTCCTAACCCCAACCTATCTGTAACCCTAACCCCTAACCCTAAACCATAACACTAACCCTAAACCCAACCCCTAGCCCTAACCCTAACCCTAACCCTAACCTATACCTAACCCTAACCCTAAACCCTAACAGTAAAACTAACCCCAGCCCCTAGCCCTAACCCTAACCCCTAACCCCAAACACTAACCATAACCCCAACCCCTAGCCCTAAACCTAACCCTAACCCTAACCCTAACCTAAACCTAACCCCAACCCTAACCCTAACCCTGACCCTAACCCCAACCACAACCCTAACCCTAACCGCACACTAAACCTAAACCCAAACCCTAACCCTAACCCTAACCTAACCCTAACATTAACCCCAAATTAAAACCTTAACACTAACCTTAACCCAATCCTAACCCTAACCCTAACTTTAACCAAAACCCCTACCCCTACCCCTTCCCCTAACCCCCAACCCTAACCCCAAACCTAGCCCCTAATCGTGACACAAACCTTAATCCTAACACTAAACCCTAACTCTATCCCTAACCTAACCCTAACCCTAATAAACTAAACCTAATCCTAACTTTATTCTAATGCTAATCCTAAACCTAAACCTCTTCTACACTCAACCTAACAGTAACGCTAACCCCAACCCCAACCCTAACACCAAACCCAACCCTAACCCTAACCCTAACCCTAAACCCTAACCGTAACCCCAAACCTAAACCTAACCATTACACTAAACCTAGCTTGAGCCCCAGCCCCAGACCCAGACCTAGGACTAGCCCTAGTCTTATTCCTAAACCTAGCCCCAAACCTAACCCAACTTAACCCTAACCCTAAACCTAACCACAACCCATAACCCTACCCTTATCCTAACACTAACCTTAACCCTAACCCTAATCATAACAACTAACCCCTACCTTAACCCTAATCCTAACACTAAACCTAAACCCTAACCCTAACCCCAACCCTAAACCCTAACCATAACCCTAACCCAACCCTAACCCTAACCCTAACCCAAACCCAAACACATACCACTACCCCTACCCCTACCCCCAAACCCGAAACCCAACCCCTAACCCTAACCCTAAGCCTAACCCCCAACCCCAACCGTAAATCATACCATAAACCTAAACCTCTTCTAACCCTAAACCCAAGAGTAATGCTAACCCTAACCCTAACCCTAACCCCAACCCCAACCCCAACCATAACCCTAACCGTACCCTAACCCTAACCCTATCCCTAACCCTATTCTAACCCTAATCCTAAACCGAAAAGTCTTCGAACCCCAACCCCAACCGTACTCTGACCCTAACCCCAAACCTAACCCGAAACCTAAATCTATCCCTAGCCCCAACCCCAACCCTAAACTTGTACCTACCCTAACCATAAACCTAACCCCTAACCCTAACCCTAACCCTAACACCTACACTTACCCATACCCCTACACCTAAACCTAACCCAACCCTAACCGTAACCCTAATGCTAACTGTAACACTAACCATTACCCCTAAATCCCTAACCCTAACCCTAACCCTAACCCTAACCCTAACCCTAACCATAACCCAACCCTAACCCCAACCCTAAGCCTAACACCTAACCCTAACCCCAAACCCTACCCTAAAACTGAAACCTCTTCTAACTCTAACCCTAAGAGTAATGCTAACCCTAACACTAACCCTAACCCCAACCCCAAACCCCAACCCTACCCCAACCCCAACCATACCCTAACCCTAATCCTATCCCTAACCCCAACCCCAACCCTAAATCTATACCTACCCTAACCATAAACCTAACCCTAATCCTAACCCCAACCCTAACACCCTACCCTTACCCATACCTCTAAACCCAACCCTAACCCAACCCTATCCCTAACCCTAAGGCCAACCGTAACACTAAACATTACACTAAATTTAACCCTAAACCTAACCATAACCCAAACCCAACCCATACTCCTACCACTAACACCACCCCTAACCCTAACCCCTAACCCTAACCCTGAACCAAACCCCAATCCTAAACCCCAAACCTAACCCTAACCCCAACCCCAACCCTACCCCTAACCGTAACCCAACCCTAACCCCTAACCTTAACCCTAACACTATTCTAACCCTAACCCCAAACCGAAACCTCTTCTGACACTAACCCTAACTGTACCCCAACCCTAACCCTAACCTTAACCCTAATCCTATCCCTAACCCAACCCCAACCCTACCCCTAACCATACCCTAACCCTAACCCTAACCCTAGCTTTAGCACTAGCACTAGCCCTAGGCCCAACCCTATCCCTCGGCCTAACCCTAACCCTATTCTTAACCCTAACCCTAAACCCTAAATCTTAATTCTAACCTCACCATAACCCGACCTCACCCTAACCCCTAACCCAAACCCCAACACATACCGCTACCCTTACCCCTACCCCTAAACCCTAAACCTAAACCTGACCCATACCCCAACCATAAACCCTAACCCTAACCCTAACCCTAAACCTTAAACCATAACCCTAACACTAACCCTAACCCAAATCTAACCCTAACCCTAACCCTATCCCTTACACTAACTCTATCACTAAACCCCAAACACTAACACTAATCCTAACCCTGAACACTAACACTAACCCTAATCCTTACACAACAATAAAACTAACCGTAACCCTAACTCCAACCCATTCCCCTACCCCTACCCCTACCCCGAACCCTAACCATAACTCTAACCCCTAACCTAACACTAACCCTAACCTTAACACTAAACCTAACACTAACCCCAAACCCTACCTAAGCCTAAACCCAACCCTAACCCGTAACTCAAACCCTAACCCTAAGCCTAACCCTAACTCTAACCCTAAACATAACCGTAAACCTAACACTATCCCTAACCCTAACTCATCTAAACCTACTGTACCCCTAACCCTATCCCTACACCTAACCCTAACTCTAACCCTAACCGCAAACCCAACCACAACCCAAACCCCAACCATAACCCCAAATCTAAAACCTAACCCCAACCCTAATGCTAACTTTAAAACCTAACCCTAACCTAACCCTAAACCCTACCCCTACCCTTAACCCTAACCCTAAATGATAAATCCTAACCCTAAAACTAACCCTAACCCCAACACAACCCTAACCCTAACCCTAACCCCAACCCATACACCTACCCTTACCCCTACCCCCTACACATAACCCTAACCAAACCCTAACCCTAACCCTAAGGCTAAACCTAACACTAACCCCAAACCTAACCCTAAGCCTAACCCCAACCCTAACCCTTTCCCTAAACCCTAATACCTAACCCCAACCCCAACACTAAACAGAAACCCCAACCCTAACCATAAACCAAACCCTAATCCTAACCCCTAACCCCTAACCCCAACATCAACACTAACCCCAACCCCAACACTAACCCCAACCGCACCCCAACTCTAACCCAACCCTAAGCCTATTCTAACCCCAACCCTAAACCTGAACCTCTTCTAACCCTAACCCTGACACTAACCCCAACACTAGCACTAACCCTATCCCTAACCCTAAAACCCAACCCTTACCCTAACCCCAACCCCAACATCACTTAAAACCTAACCCCAAACCCTAACCATAAAACTAACCCTAAACCAATCCCAAACCTAAACCCAAGTCCAACCCATACACCTACCCCTACTCCTATCCCGTAACCCAACCCTAACCCATTTCCTAAACCGTAATCCCTAACCCCTAACCCTAACCCCAAACACTAACCCAAACCCTAACCATAACACAAAACTAACCCCAACCCTAACACTAAGCCCAAACCCTAACCGTAACCCCAACCCCAAAACACCAACCCTAAGCCCATTCCCAAACCCTAATCCCTAACCCCAACCCCAAACCAAAACACCAACCCCAATATTATGGTTAGGCTGGGCCAGGCTAGGATTAGGCTTCAAGGCCTTAGATAGGCCAGGCCAGTGCCCAGGGCTAGGGCCACGGCTAGGGCCTAGGCCAGGGCCAGGCCAGGCCAGGCCAGTGCCAGTGCCAGGGCCTGGGGCCAGAGCCCAGGCCTAGCTTCAGGCCAGGCCAGGGCTAGTGCCAGTGCCAGAGCCAGGCCAGTGCCAGGCTGGGGTAAGGGCCAATGCCAGGCCAGGCCAGGCCAGGCCTTAGGCCAGGCCAGAGCCAGATCACAGTCACGGCACACCCTAGGCCAGGACCGGGCCAGGTAGGCCAGGCCATGGGCCAGGCCAGGCATGGGCCATGGCAAGGGCCAGGCCAGGCCTACGGTCAGGCCAGGCCAAGGCCATGGATCAGGCCTAGGACAGGGCAGGCCTAGGCCAGGCCAGAATTAAGGGCAGGGCTAGGCCAGGAAACGCTTTAGGCCAGTGCCAGAGAGCCAGGTCCCGGGCCAGGCCATGGCCAGGCTGTGCTAGGGCCAGGACAGGACAGGCCAGGGGCAAGTGCAGGCCTAGGCCAGGCCAGACGAGCCACGGCCAGGCCAGGCCACGGCCAGGCCATGGCCAGGCCAGGGACAGGCCAGTGCTAGGCCAGTGCCAGGGCTGGGAACAGGGCCAGGACTAGGGCCTAGGCCAGTGCCAGTGCCTGGGCCAGTGCCAGGCCTAGTGCCAGGCCAGAGCCAGGGCCTGGCTAGGCCAGGCAGGGCAGGGCAAGGGCAGGTGCATGTGCTGCAGCCAGGCCAGGCCTTGGCCTAGGCAGGCCTAGGCCTAGGGCCAGGCCAAAACAGAGCCAGGGTCCGGCCAGTGCTAGGCTGGGGTTAGGCCAGGGCAGGGGCTGGGGCAAGTGCAGGGGCATGGGCAGCGGCAGGGGCCAGGCCTTGTGCCAGGCCTGGGCAGTAGGCCAGGCTAGCTTTATGGCCAGAGCCTAGGCCTAGGCATAGGGCCAAGGGCAGGGGCTGGGCCAGACCCAAGGACAGGGCCAGGACCACGGCCAGTGCCAGGCCAGGGCCAGGGCCAGACCAGGCCAGGCCATTGCTAGGCCAGGCCAGGGCCAGGGCCTAGGCCAGGCCAGGACAGGGCCAGTGCCAGGCCAGGCCAGTGCCAGGCCAGGGCTGGCCTTAGGACTGGGCCCAGGCCAGGCCAGGCCAGGGCCCAGGACAGGGCCAGGGCCAGAGCCAGGACAGGGCAGTGGCAGGGGCATGGGCCTGAGCCAAGGCCAGGGCCAGGACGGGGCCATTGCCAGTGCCAGGACTAGAGCCCAGGCCAGGGCCGGCCAGGGCCAGGCCAGGCCTAGGATCAGAGCCAGTGCCAGTGCCAGGCCTAGGCCAAGGCCATGGCCTCAGGCCATGGCCAGGCCAGTGCCAGTGCCAGGCAAGGCCAAAGGGCCAGGCAGGCCTAGGCCTTAAGGCCGAGGCTGGGGTCACAGACAGAACTAGGGCCAGCGCCACAGCCAGTGCCAGGCCAGGAAGAGGCCTAGACTTCAGGCCAGGCCAGAACAGTGCCAGGCCATAGCCAGGCTAGCACTAGGGCACGGCTAAGGCCAGGGCTGGGGCTGGGGTCAGGGCCTGGGGCTAGGGGTTAGGCCAGGCCTGGGCCATGCTTAGGCCAGGGCCAGTGCATAGGGCCAGGCCAGGACAAGGGCCTTAGGACAGGCCAGGGCCAGCGCATGGTGCAGAGGCAGGGGTAGGGCATGGGCAGGAGCTAGGGCCAGGCCTAGGCCAGGGCCAGGCCATGGCCAGGCCTGGGGCCATGGCCAGGCCAGGCCAGTGCCCCGGCCAGGCCAGGCCAGGACCAGGGCCTAGGAACAAGCCCAGAGCCAGTGCCAGGACAGGGGAGGGCAGGGGCACGTGCTGGAGCCAGGCCAGGCCAGGACTGGGCCAGGCCAGTGCCAGGCCAGGTCCAGGCCAGGGCCAGGGACTGGCCAGGCCAGGCCAGTGCCAGGCTAGTGCCAGTGCTAGGCCTAGCCTTTAGGCCAGGGGCCAGGGTTAGGCCAGGGCCAGGCCAGGCCAGGCCTATGGCCAGGGCTTGGCCAGGCCAGGTGCAGGGCAGGGGCAAGGGCAGGGGTATGGATTGGGCCTAGCATTAGGCTAGGCCTAGGCCGGGTAAGAGCTAGGCTAGCTTTAGGCTAGGGCCTAGGCCTGGCCTAGGATCCGCGGCAGGTGTAGGGCTAGGACCAAGGATAGGGTTAGGCCCAGGTTAGTGCTAGGGCCAGGTCCAGGGCCAGGGCCAGGCCAGGCCTTAGGTTAGGCTAAAGCCAGGCCTTAGACTTAGTGTTAGGGTTACGGCTAGTGCTAGTGCTAGGCTAGGCCTAGGGCAGGGCATGCTTAGGCTTAGGCTGGAGCTGGGGTTAGGCATAGAACAAGGTTAGCGTTACTGTTAGCACTAGGTTAGAAGAAGTTTAGATTTAGGTTAGTGCTAGAACAGGGCTAGGGTAGAGCTAGGTTAGTGCTAGGCATGGTTAGCTTTAGGCTGAGGATGGGGTAAGGGTTAGGCTAGTGTTAGGGGCCAGGCTAGGCCATGTTTGGGCCATGCTTAAGGTTAGGGCTAGTGCTTTAGGCTTAGGCCCAGGCTAAGCATTAGGGCTTAGGACAGGCCTAGGCCTAGGCCAGGGGTTAGAGGCAGTGGCATGGGCTGGAGCTAGGCCAGGGTAGGCCAGGCCTAGGTCAGGCAGAGCCAGGGACTAGGCCTAGGACAGGGCTAGGGTTACGGCCAGTGGTAGGGCTAGGCTAGGCTAGCCTTGTGTTATGGCTAAGGCTAAGGCTAGTGCTTAGGCTAAGGCTAGGCTAGGGATTATGGCTTAGGAAATGGGCTAGGCTAGGTTACGGACAGGTGTAAGGGCAGGTGTATGGGCTGGACCTAGGTCCAGGCTTAGGACTGGCTTTAGGTTAGCTTTAGGCCAGGGCCTAGGCCAGGACAGGGTGATGTTAGGTAGGCCTAGGCAAGGGCTAGGCTTTTAGGTTAGGGACAGAGCTAGTGCCAGTGCTAGGCCAGTGCTAGGCTAGGTCCGAAGAGGCTTAGGCTTAGGCTAGGCCAGAATAGGCCTAGGTTAGGCCAGAGCTAGGGCACGGCTAGGCTAGTGCTGGGGCTGGGGTAGTGCTAGTGCTAGGCTTAGGGCTAGGGCTAGGACTAGGCCTGGCTTATTGTTAGGACTAAGGCTTTCTGCCTAGTGCTAGGCCTAGGCCAGGCATTAGGACTTAGGAAAGGGTAGGGCCAGGGCCAGGCCTAGGCTAGGCCAGGTTAGTGCTAGGCCTAGCCTTAGGCTAGGCCAGGGCCTGGCCAGGCCAGGGGCAGGGCTAGGTAGGGCAAGCCTTGCGGTGTCAGGGCAGGGCCTGGGTAGGCTGGGTGAGGCCAGGCCAGGCTAGTTTAGGCCAGGGCCTAGGCCTAGGCCAGGGTAGGCCAAGGGTAGGGGCAGTGCTAGGCCCAAGGACAGGGTTAGGCCCAGGGCCAGTGCCAGGGCCATGGCCAGGGAAAGGCCATGGGCAGGGTGAGAATTATTGCTTAGGTTAGGCTTAGGATTAGGCTTTAGAGTTAGGTTAGTGTTAGGCCAGGGCCTAGGTCACGGCTAGGGATAGGGCCTGTGCTAGTGCTAGGCCTTGTGTTAGGCCTGGGGTTAGGGCTAGGCCAAGATTAGGCCTTAGGCCAGTGCCACAGCTAGGCTAGTGCTAGGCTAGCGCTAGGCTAGACTTAGGCCTTGCTAGGCTAGGCCAGGGGTAGGTGCAAGGGCAGGTGCATAGGCTGCGCTTAGGTTAGGCCTTGGGGTTAGGCTGGGTTAGGCTTGGGGTTAGGCCAAGGTTAGCTTTAGGACTAGAGCTTAGGCCTTAGGTTAGGCCAGGGGTAGGGCAGGGGTAGGGTCAGACCCAAGGATAGGGTTAGGCCAAGGGCCAGTGACAGGGGTAGGGCCAGGGCCACACCAGGCCTAGGATTAGGCTAGTGCTTAGGCTTAGGTTAGGCTAGTTTTTAGAGCTAGGATAGGGGCAAGTGTTAGTGATAGTGCTAGGGTTGGGGTTAGGCTTTATGAACAGGCTTAGGCTTAGGCCTAGTGTAGGCTTTAGGCTTAGGCTGGAGTTGGGGTTAGAGATAGGATTAGGATTAGCATTACTGCTAGGTTAGGTTAGAAGAGGCTTAGGTTAGGGTTAGGTTAGAAAGAGGCTTAGGTTAGGTTAGGCTAGAGTTAGGGCATGGTTAGGATTAGGGCTGGGGCTGGGGTTAGGCTAGGCCAACGTTAGGGGTTAGGCCAGGCTTAGGCCAGGCTTGGGCCATAGTTAAGGCCAGGTTAGTGCCTAGGTTAGGTTTAGGCATGAGGGTCAGGGCTAGGCCAGGCCAGAGGGCCAGTGTTAGGCAGCCTTAGGCCAGGCGCAGGCTAGGCCAGGCCATATGACTTAGGCCAGGGGCTTAGGGAGTGGCCAGGCCAGGGTTAGGCCAGGGTTAGGCCAGGCGAGCAGGCCAGGCCAGGCCAGGGCCAGGCCAGGCCAGGCCAGGGCCAGGCCAGGGCCAGGCCAGGCCAGGCCAGGCCAGGGCCAGGCCAGGGATCAGGCCAGGCCAGGCCAGGCCAGGCCAGGCCAGGCCCAGGGCCAGGGGCCAGGGCCGGACCAGGCCAGGCCAGGGCCAGGCCAGGCCAGGGCCAGTGCCAGGCAGGCCAGGCCAGGGTTGGGGCCAGGCAGAGCTAGGCCAGGGCCAGGCCAGAGGTTAGGCCAGGCCAGGTTAGGCCAGAATTAGCCTAGTGTTAGGCCAGAGGTCAGGCCAGGCAGGCCAGGGCTTAGGCCAGGCTGCCAACATGTTTAGTGCCAGTGCTAGGGCCAGGGCCAGGCTGAGGCTAGGCTAGGCCTAGGTTGGGGTTGGAGTTAGGACAGGATTAGGCCAGCATTACTGCTAGGCCAGTATTCAGCTGGCTTAGGCCTAGGCTAGGCCAAGATTAGAGGCAGGCCAGGTTAGGGTTAAGGCTAGGCTGGGCTAGGCCAGGGGCAGGGATAGGGTTAGGCCAGGGGTAGGCCAGGTTAGGCCTAGAGAGTTAGAGCCAGGCTAGGGATAGTGTTAGGCCTACGGCCAGGCCTAGGCCAGAGCCAGGCCAGGCCAGGCTTAGGCCAAGGAGGCCAGGGGCACGGCCAGGCCTAGGCTAGGCCAGGCTTAGGCCAGTGCTAGGCCAGGGCCTAGGTCAGTGCTAAGGCCTGTGTTAGGCTAGGGTTATGGCCAGGCCAGGCCAGGCCTAGGTCAGGTTCAGGGCAGGGCAGGGAATGGGCTGAGGCTAGGATTATGAGGCTTAGGGGGTAAGGATTAGGGTAGGTTAGTGTTAGGCCAGGTAGTGCCAGTGCAAGAGCCTAGGGCCTAGTGACAGAGCCTAGGCAAGGGACAAGGCTAGGCTAGTGCTAGGCCAGGCTAGGCTAGGTTAGGGCTAGGGCAGGGCTGGGAGTTAGCAGTTTATTTAGTGTTAGGGCTTAGACTCCAGGCTTAGGCCAGGCCTAGGGCTTAGTGCCTAGGCTTAGGCAAGGGCTAGGCTAGGGCCAGGGCCAGGGCCAGGGCCTTGGGCTAGGCTAGTGTAAGGGCTTGGGCTAGTATAAGGGCTAGAGTTAGGCTAGGGCCAGGGTTAGAATAGGGCCAGGGCCAGTCCCAGGGCCAGGGCCAGGGCCAGGTCCTGGCCATGGTTAGCTTAAGGCCAGGGCCTAGGCCAGGTTAGGCCAGGGCTAGGGCCAGGCTGGGCCTGGTAGGCCAGGCCAGGCCAGCGCTACTGCTAGGCTGAGGCAGAAGAGGCCTAGGCCTAGGTTAGCGCTAGAACAAAGCTAGGCCAGGCCTTAGGCACTAGGCAAGAGCTAGGTTAGGACAGGGCTAGGCTAGGGCCAGTGCCAGGCCTAGGCCAGTGCCAGGACTAGGGCCAGGCCAGGCCTTAGGCCAGGCTAGGGGCATGGGCAGGGCATGGGCTGGAGCCAGGCCAGGCCAGGACTGGGCCAAGGCTAGTGAAAGGGCCAGAACTTAGGCCAGTATTAAGGCCAGGCCAGGACAGGACTAGCCTTAGGCTAGGCCAGGCCAGAGCCCAGGCCAGGCCAGGACAGGGCCTAGGCCAGGCCAGGTGAGGGGGGCCAGGCCTTAGGCCAGGGCCCAGGCCACTGCTAGGCCAGTGCTAGTGCCAGGCTGCTTAAAGTCGGGGTGAGGCCTAGGCCTAGGACAGGCCTAGGCCAGGCAGGCCTAGGCCTAAGATCGGGGCTGGCCTTAGGACAGGATAAGGGCCAGGCCAGGCCAGGGCACGGCCAGGGCTAGGCCAGAAAGAGGCCCTGGCCTAGGCCAGGACCAGAACAGGCCAGGCAGGCCATGGCTAGGGCACGGCCAGAGCCACTGCAGGGCCTGGGGCCAGGGCCTGGGGCTAGGGCTAGGCCAGTCCTAGGGTGAGAGCCTAGGGCCTAGCGCTAGGCTAAAGTTAGGAGCAGGGCTAGGCCCAAGGAAAGGGCTAGGCCCAGGGCCAGTGCTGGGGCAAGGCCAGGGCCAGGCCAGGCCAGGCTTAGGCCAGGCCTAGGCCAGGCAAGGCCTTTGAGCCAGAGCTAGGTCCGGCTAGTGCTAGCTTTAGGCTTGGGGCTAGGTATGGCTAGGACTAGGCCTAGCGCTAGTGCTAGGCTAGGCTTAGTGTTAGGCTAGGCTAGGCCTGGCTAGGCTAGGTGCAGGCACAGGAGCAAGAGTAGGGGCATGGGCTGGTAGGACTAGGCCTGGGTTAGGTCCGGCTAGGCTAGGCTTGTTTTAGGCCAGAGCTTAGGCCTAGGCCAAGGCAAATGCATTGCTGGGTTAGGCCCAAGGACAGGTTAGGGCCAGGGCCAGTGCCAGGGGTAGGGCCAGGCCAGGCTAGGCCAGGACAGGGGAGGCAGTGCAGGCTAGTGCTAAGGCTGGGCTTAGACTTATGGTCAGGACAGGCTGAGGCCTAGGCAGGCTTAGGCTTAGGTCCGGCCTTGGGGTCAGGACAGGACTAGGCCAGCGCCACTGCTAGAGCTAGGGCTAGAAAGAGACTAGGCCTAGGCCAGGCCAGAACAGGGCCAGGCCAGGCCAGGCCAGAGCCTGGGCACACTTAGGCCAGGGCTGGGGCTGTGGCTAGGCCAGGCCTAGGACAGGGCAGAGCCAGGCCTGGACTATGGCCAGGACAAGGGCCAGTGCCTAGGCCAGGCCAAGGCTAGGACCAGGCCTAGTGACAGGGCCAGGCCAGGCCAGTCACAGGACTAGTGGCAAGGCAAGGGCTGGACAAGCCAGGCCAGGGCTGAGGCCAGGCCTAGGCCTAGGCAGGCCAGGGGCATGGATAGGCCAGGGGCAGGGGCAGGCCTTAGGCCAGGCCACACGAGTGAGGGCCTGGGGACAGGCCAGGGACAGAGCCAGGGTCACAGCCAAGGCTAGGGCCAGAGCCACGGCCAGGCCAGGCCAGGCCAAGGCCAGGCCAGCTTTAGGCCAGGCCTTAGGCCAGGCCAAGGCCTGTGCTAGGCCAGGGGCCAGGCCAGGCCAGTGGTCACGGCCAGGTCCAGGCAGGGGTAGGGGAATGGGCAGGGCTAGGCTACGGTTAGGCTTAGGGCCTGTAAGACCTGGGTTAGGGTTAGTGTTTAGAGCTAGGCCAACGTTAGGCTTAGTGCTTAGTGACAGAGCTAGGCTAGGGTTAGAGCTGGACAGCATTAGGCTTAAGGCCTAGGCTAGGCCAGGGCCAGGCCTAGTGTCAGGCTTTGGTCAGGACAGGGTAGGGCTAGGGCAGGGGTAGGGCAGGTGTAGGGCATGTGCTGGGGCTTGGGTTAGAGTAAGGTTAGGGTGTGCTAGGCTAGGTTAGGTCCAATGTTAGGCTATGTTTAGGCTTATGGTTATGGCTATGGCTTTGGGTTAGGGCCAGGAGAGAGGGCTAGGTCCAGGATAGTGCCAGGATAGGGCTAGGGCTAGGGCCAGGGTTAGTGTTAGGCTAGGTCCAGGCCTAGGGTCATGATTAGCTTTAGGCTAGGTAGGGCTAGGCTTTAGAGCTGGGTCATGGATAGGCCAAGGCCTAAGGCTTAGGTTAGGCCAGGGCTTAGGTCAGGATTTGGGTCAAGGCTAGGGTTAGGGGTCAGTGCTAGTGGCAGTGCTAGAGGTAGGGCATGTGTTGGTGCCTGTGCTAGGTTAGGCTAGGCAGGGTTAGGGTTAGGCCAGTGTTAGGTCCAGGACTTAGGAGAGAGTCAGGCTAGGTTTAGGGCCAGGGAGAGCTTTAGGGCCAGTGCCAGTGCCAAGGCCAAGGCCAGGGCTAGGGCCAGGATTACTGTAAGGGCTAGGCCCAGGCTAGGGCTATGGCTAGGCCTAGGCCAGGGAGGGCCAGGATCATGGCTTAAGGACAGGCTAGGCCAGGCCAGGCCAGGCCTAGGCCATGACTAGGCCTGGGCCATGGCCAGGCCAGGCCAGTGCCCAGGTCAGGCCAGGCCAGGAACAGGGCCTAGGACAGGCCAAGGCCAGGCCTAGGACAGGGCAGGGCAGGGCATGTGCTGGAGCCAGGCCAGTGCCAGGCCAGTGCCAGGCCAGGCCAGGCCAGGCCAGGCCAGGCCAGGGCCAGGCCAGGGCCAGGCCAGGCCAGGCCAGGCCAGGCCAGGCTGCCAGTGCCAGGCCAGGCCAGGGCCAGGCCAGGCCAGGCCAGTGCCAGGCCAGGCCAGGCCTAGGCCAGGGCCTGGCCAGGCCAGGCCAGTGCAGGGCAGGGCAAGGCAAGGGCCTGGGCTGGGGCCAGGCCTAGGCCAGGCCAGGCTGGCTTAGGCCAGGCCAGGGCTGGCCAGGCCAGGCCAGCCTTAGGCCAGGCCCAGGCCTAGGCCAGCACTGGGGGGGGCAGGGGCAGGGCCAGGGCCCAAGGACAGGCCAGGCACAGGGCCAGTGCCAGTGCCAGGGCCAGGACAAGGCCAAGGCCAGGCCAGGGCCAGAGCCAGGCCAGGGCCTAGGCCAGGCCAGGCCAGCGCCAGGCCTAGGCCGGGCCTTGGGACAGGGACAGGACTAGGCCAGCGCCACTGCTAGGCCAGGGCCAGAAGAGGCCTAGGCCTAGGCCAGGGCCAGAACAGGCCAGGCCAGGCCAGGCCAGAGCCAAGGCACGGCCAGGCCAGTGCTGGGACTGGGGCCAGGCCAGGACCAGGCCAGGCCCAGGCCAGGCCAGGGCAGGGGCCATGGCCAGGCCAGGCCAGTGCCTAGGGCCAGGCCAGGCCCAGGACAGGCCAGGCCAGGCCAGGCCAGGGCAGGGCATGGGGCTGGAGCCAGGCCAGGCCAAGACTGGGCCAGGCCAGTGCCAGGCCAGGCCCAGGCCAGGCCACTTCAGGCCAGTGCCAGGCCAGGCCAGTGCCAGGCCAGGCCAGGCAGGACCAGGCCTTGGCCAGGCCTGGCCAGGCCAGGCCTTTTAGGCCAGGACTCCAGGCCCAGGCCAGGCCAAGGGCAGGGGCAGAGCCAGGCCCAAGGACAGGCCTCAGGCCCAGGGCCAATGCCAGTGCCATGGCCAGGGCCAGGCCAGGTTAGGTCAGGCCAGGGCCAGGCCTAGGCCAGGCCAGGCCCAGGCCAAGGCCAGTGCCAGGCCAGTGCCAGGCCAGGGCCAGGCCAGGCCAGGACCAGGCCTAGGCCAGTGCCAGGCCAGGCCAGTAGGGCCAGCGCCAGTGCCAGGACTAGGCCTGGCCAGGCCAGGGGGCAGGGCAAGTGCAGGCCATGGGCCGCGGATCTTGGCCAGGGCTTTGGACCAGGCCTGGGGGTTAGGCCAGGCCAGCCTTTAGGCCAGAGCCCAGGCCTAGGCCAGGCCAAGGCCAGGGGCAGGGCCAGACCCAAAGACAGGCCAGGGCCCATGGCGAATGCCAGGGGGGCCAGGGCCAGGCTAGGCCAGGCCAGGCCTAGGGTTAGGCCAGGCCAGACTCTAGAGCCAGGCCAGGCCAGGCCTAGTGCCAGCTTTAGGCCGCTGCCAGGCCTACGGTCAGGGCCATGCCTTGGCCAGGACAGGCCTAGGCCTAGGGCCGGGCCTGGGGTCAGGACAGGATTAGGCCAGCGCCACTGTTAGGATCACGGCCAGAAGAGGCCTAGGCCTCAGGTCATGGCCAGAACAGGGCCTGCGCTAGGCCAGGCCATAAGCCAGGACATGATTAGGCCAGCGCTGGGGCTGGGGTCAGGCCAGAGCCAAGGCCAGGGGCCAGGCCAGGCCTAGTGCCAGGCCTAGGCCAGGCCAGGCCAGGGACCAGGCCAGGCCAGGCCAGGCCAGGCCTTAGGCCAGGCCACAGCTGCAAGGCCAGGCTAAGGCTTAAGGCCTATGGCCATGATGGCCAGGCCAGGGCCTATGGCCAGGGCCTGGCCCAG
Source organism: Nanger dama (assembly GCA_917880005.1). Classification (NCBI taxonomy): domain Eukaryota; kingdom Metazoa; phylum Chordata; class Mammalia; order Artiodactyla; family Bovidae; genus Nanger; species Nanger dama. The sequence continues at coordinate 32,280 of CAKJTW010000213.1, read as the reverse complement.
TGCCAGGCCAGGGGTTAGGCAGGGGTACTGTTAGGGGCAGTTAGGGTTAGGGCTGGGCTAGGCTAGGCTACGGCTAAGGTTCAGGGTATAGGATAGGGTTAGGATTATTGCTGGGCCTAGGGAGAGGGTAAGGATTAGGGTTAGTGTTAGAGTTGGGTTAGGTTTAGGGTTAAGGTTTAAGATTTAGGGGTAGGGGTAGGGGTAGGGTAGGGGTATCTGTTGGGGTTTGGGTTAGGGTTAGGATTGGGTTAAGGTTAGTGAAAGGGCTTGAATTTAGCCCTAGCATTAACCCTAACCCTAACCCTAACCCAACCCTAACCCTAATCGTAACCCCAACCTCAATCCCTAACCCTACCCTTAACCCTAACCCTAACCCTTTCCCAAAACCCTGATCCTTAACCCTCAATCTGACCCTAAACATTAACCGTAACCCTAACCCTAACACTAACCATAACCCTAACCCTAACCCCTAACCCTAACTCAAAACCTAACACTGAACCCTAACACTAACCCTAACTCTAACTCTAACTGTAACCATAACCCTAATCCTAACCCTAACCTCTAACCCTAACCGTAACCCTAACCCTAACCCTAACACTAACTGGTCTAAACCTAAACATAACGCAACCCTACCTCTATCCCCACCCTTAACCCTAAACCCAACCCAAACCTACCCCTACACCTAACCCTAACCTAAGCCTAACCCACCCCTACCCCTACCCTTAATGTTAACCTGAAAACTCACCCAACCCTAACCCTAACCCTAGCCCCAGCCCAAGCCCTAACCCCAGCCCCAGCCCCAGATCTAACCCCAGCACTAGCCCCAACCCTAACCCTAACCATAATGCTAAACTCTAAACCCTAACCCTAATCCTAACCCAAACCAACCACAACCTCTAACCCAACCCTTAAAATTAACACTAACCCCAACCGTAGGCCCAGCCCTAGCCCTAGCATTAACCCTAACCCTAACAATAACCGACCCTAACCCTAACCCTAACACTTTCCGAAACCCTATCTCTAAACCACAACTCTAACCCTAACCCTGAACACTACCCTAGCCCTAAGCTTAACCGAAACCTGACCCTAACCCTAACGCTAAACCTAACCCTAACCCTAACCCCAAACCGAACCCTAAACCTAATCTTAACCCTAACCCTAACCCTAATCCTAACCATAAACCTAACACTAACCCAACCCTAACCCTAACACTAAACCCAAAGCTAACACTAACCAAAACACCTAATCCTACCCTTAACCCTAACCTTAGCCTTAACTTTAACCAAATCTCACCCTAACACTAACCCTAACCCCTAAACCAACCCTAAACCTAACGCTAACAATAAGGCTAATGCTAACCCTACCGCTAACCCTAACCATAAACCCTGACACTGACCTTGAACCCAACCCTAACCCTAACACTAAACCTAACCCTAATGCTAACCCTAAACCCTAACCCTAACCCTAACCCTAACCCTAAACCCTAACCCTAACCCCTAAACCAAACCCCTAACCCTAACCCCTAACCCTAACCCTAACCCTAACCCTAAACCTCTTCTAACCCTAAAATTAAGAGTAACACTAACCCTAACCCTAAACCTAACCCTAAACCAAACACTAACCCTAACCCTAAACTTAACCCTTAATCCTAACCCTAACACCTAACCCTAAACCTAACCCTAATCCTAACCCTAAACCAACTCTAACCCTAACCCTAACCCTAACCAACGCATAAATCTAACCCTACCCCTACCCCAACCCCTAACCTTAACCCTAACTTAACCCTACCCCTACCTCAAATGCTAACACTAAAACTCACCCAACCCTAACCCTAACCCTAGCCCTAGTCCAGCCCTAACCATAGCCCTAGCACTAGACCTAACCTTAAACCTAACTCTAAACCCTGACCCTGACTCTGACCCCCACCCTGACCCTGACCCTGACCCTAACCCTAACCCTAACCATAAGCCTAACCCTAATGCTAAACACTAACACTAACACTAACCCTAACACTAACCCTAAACCCTAACCCTAACCCCAAACCTAACCCCTAAACCTAACCCTAACCCTAACACCAACCCTAAACCTAACCCTAACCCCAACCCTAACCCTAACACCAACCCCAACACTAACACTAACCCCAACCCTAACCCTAACCCTATCCCCAAACCCAAACTTAACCCTATCCCTAACCCTAACCCTAATCCCACCCCAACCCTATCCCCCACCCAATCCCAACCCTAACCCCAACCCCAACACTAACCCTAACCCCTAACCCTAACCCTAACTCTAAACCTAACCTTAACCCGTAATCCTAACCCTAACACTATCCCTAACCCCTAATCCTAAACCTAAACCTAACCCTAATGCTAACGCTAACACTAATGCTAATCCTAATGTTAACCTTAAACCTAAACCATGACCCTGACCCTGACCCTGACCCTAACCCTAACTCTAACCCTAACACTAACCCTAACCCTAACGCTAAACCTAAACCCTTACCCTAACCCTAAGTCTAACCCTAACCAAAACCCCTAACCGTAACCATAACCCTAACCCCAAACCTAAAACTCTTCTAACCCTAAACCTAAGAGTATCGCTAACCCTAATCCTAACCCTAACCATAAACCCAACCCCTAATCCTAACCCCTAACCCTAACCCAACCCAAACCCTAACCCTAACCATAACCCACACATAGCTTTAACCCTACCCCTACCCATATCCCTAACCCTAAACCTAACCCAACCCCTACCCCTAACCTTAACCCTAACCCTAACCGTAACCCCAAAACTCACCCAATCCTAACCCCTAATCCTAGCCCCAGCCCAGCCCCAACCCTAGTCCTAGCCCCAGACCTAACACTAACACTAAACCTACCCTAACCTTAAAGCTATCACTAACCCTAACACTAACCCTAACCCTAACCCTAAACCCAACCCCAACCCCCAACCATAACCCCAACCCCAAACCTAACCCCAACCACGACACTAAACCTAACTTAACCCTAACCCCTAACCCTGACCCTAACCACGAATCCTAACCCTAACCCCTGAACCTTAACCCTAACCCTAACCCCAACCCCAATTCCAACCCTACCCCCAACCCCAAACCTAACCCTACCCCAACCATAACCGTAATCCTAACCCTAACCCTAACATTAACCCAAACCCTAACCCTAATCCTAACCCTAACCCTAAACCAAATCCTAACACTAACCCTAACCCTAAGCAAATCCCATAAACCTAACCCCTAACCCTAAACCCCAACCCAAAACCTTACCCTAACCTAATCCTATCCCTAACACTAACCCTAACCCTAAACACTAACACTAACCCTAACCCTAACCCCTAAATCTAACCCTAACCCTAACCTTAACACCAACCCTAACCCTAAACTTTAACCCCAACCCTAACCCTAACCCAACCCAAACCCTAACCCAACCCCAACCCCAATCCCAACATTTACCCCAACCTCAACCCTAACCCCAACCCCAAACCTAACCCTAATCCGAACCCCAACCCATAACCCTAACCCTGACCCTAGCACCCTAACCCTAACCCCCTAACACGAACCCTAACCCTAACCCTAACCCTAACCCTAATGCTAACCCTAACGCTAACCCTAACCCTAACCCCTAACCCTAACCCCTAACCCTAACACTAACCCTAAACCCTAACGCTAACCCTAAACCCTAACTCAACCCTAAACCCCAACCCTAACCCTAAACCTAACATCTAACCTAACACTAACCGTAACCAAAACCCCTAACCCTAACCCTAACCCCAAACCAAATCCTAACCCTAAACCCAACCGTATACCTAACCCTAACCTCTAACCCTAACCCCCTAACCCTAAACCTAAGAGTAACGCTAGCCCTAACACTAATCCTACCCTAACCCTAAACCAAACCCCAACCCTAAACCCTTCTATCCCTAATCCTAAGAGTAACGCCAACCCTAACCCTAACCCTAAACCTAAACCAAACCCTAACCCCAACCCGAAACCTAATCCTAACCCTAACCCTAACCCCAAACCAAACCCAAACCCTAAGCCGAACCCTAACCCTAACCCTAACCCCAACCCCAAACCAAACCTAACCCAACCCTAACCAAAACCCTAAAACCAAACCCTAACCCTAAACCTCTTCTATCCCTAATCCTAAGAGTAACGCTAACCCTAAACCTAACCCTAACCCCTAAACCTAACCCCTAATACTAACCTTAACCATAAACCCTAACCCTAACCCTAACCCTAACAATAAACCTAATAATAACGCTCACCTTAACCCTAAACATAACCCCAACGTCAAACCTTCCCTAACCCTACCCTAATCCTAACCCTAGCCCTAGGCCTAACCCTAACCCTAACCCTAACTTTAACCCTAACACATATCCTAGGCCTAAACTCTTTCCCTAACCCTAACCCTAAACCCTAACCCTAACCCTAACCCTAATCCCTAACCCTAACCTTAACCCTAACACTATCCCTAACCCTAACCCTAACCCCTAACCCTATCCCTACCCTTAACCCTAACCCCAACCATAACACTAAACACTAACCCTAACCCCAGCCCTAGCCCCAGACCTATCCCTAGCCCCAGCAGTAGCCCTAGTCTTAAACATATCCCTAGCCCCAACCCTAACCCCAACCCTAACCCTAATCCTAACCCTAACCCTAAACCAAATCCTAACACTAACCCCAACCCCAAGCAAATCCCCTAAACCTAACCTTAACCCTAAACCCTAACCCCAACCCTTAACCTAACCTAATCCCAAACCTAACACTAACCCTAACCCTAACCCTACCCTAACCCTACCCTAACCCCTAACCCTAACCCTAGGCCTAGGCCTAACTCTATTCCTAACCCTAACCCTAACCCGAACACATAACCTAAGCCTAAACTCTTCCCCTAACCCTAACCCCAAAACCTAACCCGAACCCCCCACCCTAAACCCTAACCCTAACCTTAACCCTAACACTATCCCTAACGCTAACCCTAACCCCTCACTCTATCCCTACTCTTAACTCTAACCCTAACCATAACACTAAACACTAACCCTAACCCCAGGCCTAGCCCCAGCCCACCACCTAGCCCTAGCACTAGCCCTAGTCCCAAACCTATCCCTAGGCCGAACCATAAACCTAACACTAACCCTAAACTAACCCTAACACCAACCCTAACCCTAACTGTAACCCAACACTAACCCTAACCCCAATCCCAACGCTAACATCAACCCCACCCTAAGCCTAACCCTAACCCTAACCCCAACCCTAAACCTAACCCCAACCCCAACCCTAAACCCAACCACAATCCCAACCCTAACCCCAACCCCAGTCCCAACTCTAACCTCAACCTCAAACCTAACCCCAAACCCAACCCCAACCTTAACCCTAACCCTAACCCTAACGATAACCCCTAACACTAAACCTAACCCTAATCCCTAGCCCTAACCCTAACACTAACCCTAACCCCTAATCCTAAACCTAACGCTAACCCTAACACTAATGCTAACCCTAACGCTAACCCTAACCCTAAACCCTGACCCTGACTCTGACCCTAACCCCAAACCTAACCCTAACCCTAACCCTAAACCTTTCTAACCCTAAACCCAAGAGTAACCCCCTAACCCTAACCCTATGCCTAAACCTAACACTAACCCTAAACCTCTTCTAACCCTAAACCCAAGAGTAACGCTAACCCTAAACCTAACCCTAAACTAAACCCTAACCCTAACCCTAACCCCTAACCCTAACCCTAACCCTAACTCAACCCTAACCCTAACCCTAACACTAACCCTAACACTAACCCACACTTACCCTTAACCATACCCCTTCCCCTACCCCTAATCCTAAACCTAACCCAACCCTAAACCTAACCCAACCCTAAACCCCAACCCTACCCCTACTTCTACCCCTAACCCTAACCCTAACCCAACCCAAACCTACTCCTAACGCTAACCCTAAATCTCACCCAACCCTAACCCTAATCCTATTCGTAGCAAGCCCTTTCCCTAGCCCCAGCCCCAGACCTAACCCCTAGCACTAACCCTAACCATAACCCTACCCCTAAATTCCAAACCCTAACCCTAACCCCAACCTTATCCAAACCCTGAACCTAACACTACCCCAACCCCTAACTCTAACCCTAAACCCTAAACCCAACCCTAACCCTAGCCTTAAACCTTAACCCTAACCATAACCCCAACCCTAGCCCTAGTCCCAGCCCTAACCCTATCCCTAGCCCTAAACCTAACACTAACACTAACCCTAACTCTAACCCTAACAAAAACCAAACCCAACCATAGAACTAACCTTAACCCTGACCCCAACCAATCCCCATACAACTACCCCTAACCCTAATACTAACCCTTACCCCTAACCGTAACCCTAATCCTAACCCTGCACCTACACTACACGTAACCCTAACTCAACCCTAACCCTAAGCCTAACCCTAACCTAATCCTAACCCTAAACCCTAACCCTAACCCTAACCCTAACCTAACCCTAACCCAAACCCTAAGAGTAACACTAACCCTAACCCTAACACTAAAATAAATCTAACCCTAACCCTAAATTAACCCCAACCCTAACCCTAACACTAGCCCTAACCCTATCCTTAGCCCTAACACTAACCCTAACACTAATCCTAAACCCTAAAACTAACACTAACCCTAACCATAACCCTAACCCTAAAATAACCCTAAATCCTAACCCTAACCCCTGACCCTAACCCTAACCCCAACCCTAAATATAACCCAAACCCCAACCCTAACCCTAACCCCAACCTTAACCCTAACCCTAATCCTACCCTTAACCCCTAACTTAACCCTAAGCCTGACCCCTAACCCTAACCCTAACCCTAACTGTTACCCTAACCCTAACCAAAACACCCAGCCCTAATCCTAACCCTAAGCCCAAAATCTTCTAACCCTAAACCTAAGAGTAACACTAAGTCAAACCCTAACCCTAACCCTAACCCCTAACCCTATCCCTAACCCCTAACTCTAACCATAACCCTAACCCTAACCCTCTTCTAACCCTAAACCTAAGAGTAACACTTACCCTAACCCTAACCCTAACCCTAACCCTAAACCAAACCCCAACCCTAACCCTAACCCCTAACCCTAACCCCTAACCCTAACCCTAAACGTCTTCTAACCCTAAACCTAAGAGTAACGCTAACCCTAAACCTAACCCTAACCCTAACCCTAAACCAAACCCTAACAAACCTAACCCTAAACCAAACCCTAAACTTAACCCCTAACCCTATCCCTAACCGAAAACCTATCCCTAAACCTATCCCTGACCCTAACGCTAACCCTAACCCTAAAACTCTTCTAACCCTAAACCTAAGAGTAACACTAACCCTAACCCTAACCCTAAACCAAAACGTAACCCTAAACCTAACCCCTAACTCTAACCCTAACCCCTAACCCTAACCATAACCCTAACCACTAACCCTAAACCTCTTCTAACCCTAAACCTTAGAGTAACACTTACCCGAACCCTAACCCTAACATTAACCCTAAACTAACCCTAACCCTAACCCTAACCCCCCTAACCCCAACCCTAACCCTAACCCCTAACCCTAGCCCTAACCCCTACCCCAACACTAACCCTAACCCTAATCCTAACCCCTAACCCTACCCCTAACCCCTAACCCCTAACCATAAACCTAACCCCAAACCCATACCTACCCTAACCATAAACCTAACCCCAACCCTAACCCCCCCTACCCTAACACATACCCCTACCCCTAACCCTAACCCAACCCTTTCCCTAACCCTAATGCTAACTGTAACACTAACCAACCATTACCCTTAATCTAACCCTAACCCTAAACCTAACACAAACCCCAACTCATACTCCTACCACTAACACTACCCCTACCCCTAACCCCTAACCCTAACCCTGAACCAAACCCTAACCCTAAACCCTAAACCTAACCCCTAACCACAACCCCAACCCTACCCCTAACCATACCCTAACCCTAACCCTAACTTTAATCCTAACACTATTCCAACCCTAAACCATAAACCAAAACCTATTCTGACCCTAACCCTAAGCGTACCCTATCCCTAACCTTAACCCTATTCCTTTCCTCACCCCAACCCCAACCCTACCCCCTAACCGTAGGCTAACCGTAACCCTAACCCTAGCCTTAGCACTAGCACTAGCCTTAGGCCTAACCCTATCCCTCGGCCTAACCCTAACCCTAACCCTAACCCCAACCCTAAAAATAATCCCAACCCTAACCTAACCCTAATACTAACCCCAAATTCTAACCCTTTCACTAACCTTAACCCAATCCTAAACCTAACCCTAACTCCAACCCATACCCCTACCCATACCCCTACCGTAACCCCTAAACCTAACCCTAGCCCCTAATCCTAACACTAACCCTAAACCCAACACTAAACCCTAACCCTAACCCTATCCCTAACCTAACCATAACCCTAATACCCTAAACCTAACCCTAACTTTATTCTAAGACTATCCCTAACCCTAAACCTCTTCTACACTCAACCTAACTGTACCGCTAACCCTAACCCTAACCCTAACACCAAACTCAACCCTAACCCTAAACCCTAACCCCAACACTAACCCTAAACCCTTACCCTTAAACTAACCATAGCCAGAGACCCAGCCCCAGCCCTAGCCCTGGGATTAGCCCCAGCCCTATTCCTAACCCTAGCCCTAACCCTAACCCCTAACCCCTTACACTAACCCAAACCCCTACACTAACCCTAACCCAAGCCCAAGCCCTAGCCCTAGCCCTAGCCCTAACCCTAACCCTTACCCTAAGCCTAAACACTAAACCCTAAACGTAACCCAATCCTAACCCTAAATCTAACACTAAATAAAACATCAACCCCTATCCAACCCCTACCCTTAACCCTAACCCAACCCTAACCCTAACCCTAACCTAACCCTACCCCTCTACCACTAAACCCTATCACTAAACCCTAAACCCTAACACTAACACTAACCCTAACCCTAATCCTTACCCAACCCTAAACCTAACCATAATCCTACCCCATCCCATTCCCCTACACCTACCCATACACCGAACCCTAACCCTAAACCCTAACCTAACCCTAACCCCAACCATAACCCCTACCCCTAACACAAACCTTAACACTAACCATAAAACCTAACCCTAACACTAACCCTAAACCCCTAACCCTAACCCTAAACCTAACCGTAACCCCTAACCCTAACCTTAACCCTAACTCTAACCCCAAACCCAACCGTAACCCTATCACTATCCCTAACCCTAACCCCAACATTAATTCGTCTAAACCTAACCCCAAACCTACCCCCACCGCTAACCCTATCCCTACCCCTAACCCAACCCTAACCCTAATCCTAACCACAACACCTAACCCTACCTCTAATCTTAACCTAACCCTAAACCTAAACCTCTTCGAATCCTAACCCTAACAGTAATGCTAACACTAATCCTATCCCTAACTCCAACCTCAACCCTAAATCTAAACCCAAACTACCCTAAACCTAAACCCAACCTCAACCCTAGCCCTGACCCTAACACTCAACACTAAATATGACCCTAACCCCAACACTAAACCCTAACCCTAACCCTAACCCTAAACCCTAACCCTAACTCTAACCCTAACACTAATCCTATTCCTAACCCCAACCTAATAACCCTAACCCTAAACCCTAACCATATCACTAACCCTAACCCAATCCTAACCATAAATCTAAACCAACCCATACCCCTACCCCAACCCCTAACCCATAACCGCTAACCTTAACACTAACCCTATCAATAAACCCTAATCCCTCACCCTGACCCTAACTCTAAACCCTAACCCTAACCCTAACCCTAAACCTAACCCTAACCCTAACCGTAACCGTAACCCCAACCCTATCCCTAACACTAACCCTAACCCTAACTCGTCTAACCCCAACCGTAAACCTATACCTACCCCAACCCTATCCCTACCCCTAACCCTAACCCAACCCCTAACCCTAAATCGTCTAACCATAACCCCAAACATACGCCTAACCCTAAACCTACCCCCTAATCCTAACACTAACCCTAACCCTAACCCTAACACTAAACCCTCATACCTAACCCTGACCCTAACCCTAAACACTAACCCTAACCTTAACTATAACCCAAACCTAACCCTAAACCTAACCCTAACCCCTAATGTTAACCCTAACTTTAATCCCAACACCAACCCAAATCCTAACTATACCCCAACTCTAACCTAACCCCAACTCTAAGCCTCTTATAACCCCAAACCTAACCCCAAACCTCTTCTAACCCCAACCCTAGCAGTAACGCTAATCCTAATCCTATCTCTAACCCCAACTCCAACCGTAAACCTAAACCCACACTAAGCCGAAACCTAAACCCAACCATAAACCTAACCCCAACCCTAACACTAACACTAACACTTACCCTATCCCTAACTTTAAAAACCAACCCTAACCCCAAACCCAAACCCCAACCCCAACCCCAAACCTAGTCTAGCCCTAGCCCTACCTCTATCACTAGCCCTTGGCCCAACACTATCCTAGGTCTAACCCTACCCCTACCCTTAACCCCAACCGTAAACCCCAAACCCTAACCCTAAAACTAACCTTAACCCTAACCCAACCCTAACCCAAAACCTAACCCTAAACGCAACTCATACACCTACCCCTTACCCCTACCCCTAACCCTAACCCTATCAAAACCCTAACTCTAACCCTAACGCTAACCCTAACCCTAACACTAACCCTAAACCTAATCCTAACCCTAACCCTAACCCCAACCCTAACACTAACCTCAACACTAACACAAACCCTATCCCTAACTGCAACCCTAAACCCTAACCCCAACACTAACCCCAACTCTAAAACCCAAGCCTAACGCTAAACCTAAACCCTAATCCTAACCCTAACCATAGCCTTTCCCTAGCCATAGCCCCAGCACTAGCCCTAGGCCTAATCCTATCCTTAGGCCTAACCCTACCCCTATCCTTAACCCCTAACCCTAAACCCCAAACCCTAACCCTAAAACTAACCCTAACCCTAACTTCACCCAACCCTAACCCAAACCCTAACCCTAACAGCAAACTTACCCCTACCCTTACCCCTACATCAACCCTAACCAAACCCTAACCCAAACCCTACCGTAACCCTAACCCTAAACCTAATCCCAATCCTAACCCCAACCCCAACCCTAACCCTAACCGCACCCCAACTGATACCTAAATCTAACCCTAACCCTATTCTAAACCTAACCCCAACCCTAAACCTCTTCTAACCTTAACCCTACCAGTAACACCAACCGTAATCCTATCCCTAACCCCAACCCCAACCCTAAACCTAAACCTACCTTAAACCTAAACCCAACCCTAACCGTAAATCTAACCACAACCCAAATCCTAACCATAACCCTAACTCTAAAACCTAACCCTAACCCTAATACTAACCTCAACCCATACCCCTACCCCCTACACCTAACCCTAACCAAACCCTACCATAAACCTAATGCTAACCCTAACCCTAACCCTAACCCCAACCCTAAACTTAACCCTAACACTAACACTAACCAAAACACTAACCCTAACCCTAAACCCTAACACTAACCCTCAACCCTAACCCTAACCCAGGCCCTAACCTTAACACTAACCGTAACCATAACCAATCCCTAACCCTAACCCCTGAACCCTAACCCTAACACTAACCCCAACCCAATCCTAACCCTAACCCTAACTCCAACTCATGCCCCTACCCCTACCCCTATCCCCTAACACTAACCCTAACCTTATTCCTAAACCCTAATCCTAACACTAACCCTAACCCAAAACACTAACCCAAACCCCAACCATAACCATAATCCTAACCCCAAACCTAACCCCTAACCCTAAACCTAACCCTAACTCCTACCCATACCCCTGCCACTACCCCCTACACCCATACGCTAACCCTAACCCTATCCCTAAACCCTTATCCCTAACCCTAACCCTAAACACTAACCCCTAACCCCAAAACATAACCCAAACCTAACCCTAACCCCTAACCCTAACCCTAACCCTAACTCCAACCCCAACCCTAACCCTAACCGTACCCAATACTAACCTAACTGTAACTCTAACACTATTCTAACCCCAACTCCAAATCTAAACCTCTTCTAACCCTAACACTAACTGTAACACTAACTGTAATTCTATCCGTAACCCCAACCCCAACCCTAAACCTAAACCCACACTAACACTTTAACCCAACCCCAACCCTAACACTAACCCTAACCATAACCTTAAACCCTAATCCCAACCCTAAACCTAACACTAACACTAACTCTAATCCTAACCCTAGCCTAACCCTAACCCGAACCCCAACCCTAAACCCTAATCCCAACACTAACGCTAACCCCATCCTAACCCTAACCTTAACTCAAACGCATACCCCACAACTACCCCTATCCCCTAACCCTAACCCTAACCCTATCCCTAAACCCTAATCCCTAACCCTAACCCTAAACCCAAACACTAACTCTAACCCTAACCGTAACCCAAACCTAACCGTATACCCAACCCCAACCCCCAACCCTAACCCTATGCCAAACCCCAAACCTAACCTAACCCTAACCTAACACTAAAGGTAACCAAACCCTAACACTGAACCCCACCCCAACACTAACCGTAGCCCCAGCCCTAGCCCCAGCCCCTAGCCCCAACCCTCTCCCTAGCCCTAACCCTAACACTAACCCTATCCCTAAACCATGAACCCTAACCCTAACCCCTAACCAAACCCCAACACATAGCCCTACCTCTAACCCTACCCCTAACCCTAACCCCTAACCCTAACCATGACACAAACCCTAACCCTAAACCCTAACCCCAAGTCTGAACCCCAACCCTAACACTAACCCCAACCGAACTCCTAACCCTAAACCTAACTCCAACCCAAGCCCCTACCCCTACCCCTATCCCCTAACACTAACCCTAACCCTATTCCTAAACCCTAATCCCTAACCCTAACCCTAACCCAAAACACTAACCCTAACCCTAACCATTACCCAAACTAACCCTAACCCTAACCCTAATCCCTAACTCTAACCCTAAACCTTAAACCCAACATTAACTCTAACCCAACTCTAACCCTAACCCCAACCCTAAGCCTATCTCTTACACTAACTCTATCACTAAACCCTAAACCCTAACACTAACCCTCACGCTAAACGCTAACCCTAACCCAAATCGTTACACCACCCTAAACCTAACTGTAACCCCTTACCCAACCCATTCCCTACTCCTACCCCGAACCCGAACCGTAACCCCTAACCCAACCATAACCCTAACCCTTAATTTTAACACAAGCCATAACTCCAACACTAAACCCTAACCCTAACCCTAACACTAACACTAATGTTAATCCTAACCCTAACCCTAACCGTAACCCCAAACCTAACCCTAACCACAACCCTAACATTAACCCTAACACTAACACTAACCAAATCCCTAACCCTAACCCTAAACCCTAACCCTAATCCTAACCCTAGTCTGACTCTAGCCATAGTACTAGCACTTGCCCTAGGCCTAACCCTATCCTTCGCTCTCAACCCTAACGCTACCCTTAACCCTAACCCTAAACCCCAACCCCTAACCCTAAAATTAACCCCTAACCCTAACCCAACCCTAACCAAACCATAACCCTAACTCAACCCATACCCCTACCTTACCCTTACCACTAACTGTAACCAAACCCCAACCCTAACCCTAACACTAATGCTAAGCCTAACCCTAAACCTAATCCTAACCCTAAACCTAATCCTAATCCCAACCCCAACCCTAACACTAACCCTAACCCTAACACTAACCCTAACCCCACCTCCAACCCTAAACCCAACCCAAACCCTAACCTAAAAATAACCCCAACCCTAGTCTGCAGCCCTACTGCTACACTAGCCCTAACCCTTATCCTAGGTCTAACCCGACCCCTACCCTAACCCCAACCCCAAACCCCAACCCCAACCCCAAAATTAACCCCAACCCCCAACCCAACCCTAACCAAACCATAACCCTAACTCAACCCATACCCCTACCCTTACACTAACTGTAACCAACCCTAACCCTAACCCTAACACTAATGCTAAGCCTAACCCCAAACCTAATCCCAACCCTAAACCCAATCCTAATCCCAACCCCAACCCTAACACTAACCCTAACCCTAACACTAACCCTATCCCTAACCCTAACCCTAAACCCCAACCCAAACCCTAACCTAAAAATAACCCCAACCCTAGTCTAAGCCGTAGCCCCACTGCTAGCACTAGCCGTAGTCCCAACCTTATCCTTAGGTCTAACCCGACCCCTACCCTTAACCCTAAACCTAAACCCCAAACTCTAACCACAAAACTAACCCCAACCCTACCCAAACCCAACCCCAAACCACACCCCAACCGCTACCCATACCCCCACACTTACCCCAACCCCTACCCCCAACCCCAACCCCAACCCTAACACTAACCCGAACCCTAACTCTATTTTAACCCTAGCTCTAAACCTAAACCTACCTTAAACCAAAACCCAACCCTAACCGGAAACACATACACCTACCCTTACCCCCTACCCCTACACCAACCCTAACCAAACCCTAACCCTAACCTCACCGCTAAAACTAACACTAAACCAAAAATTACACTAAGCCTAAACCTAATCCTAACCCTAACCCCAATCCTAACACTAACCGTAACACTAACCCCATCACTAAACCTAACCCTAAACCCTAACCCTAACCCCTAACCCCAACCATAACTCGTCTAACCCTAACCCTAAACCCACACCTACCCCTAACCCTATCCCTATCCCTAACCCTAACACAACCCCAACCATAACCCTAGCCCCAAACCCTAACCCTAACTTCTAACACTAACCCTAAAGCATTCCCTAACCCTAACTCTACCCTTAATCCTAACCCTAACCCTAACCCTAACCCTATCCGTAAACCCTAATCCATAACCTTTAACCTAACTGCTACCATAAACACCAACCCTAACCCTTACCATAACCCATACCTAACCCCAACCCATAACCCTAACCCTAACCCCAACCCCATCCCTAACCCCAACCGTACCCTAACTGTAACCCATCTCTAACGCCATCCCTAACTCTAACCCTAACCCTAACCCCAAAGTTAACCCTACCCCCAACCCTAACCCTAACACTAACACTAACCCTAACACTAACCCCAACCATAAACACTAATCCTAACCCTAAACTCTAACCTCACCCTAACACTAACACTAACCCTAACCCTAACCCTAAGCCTAAACCGTAACAGTAACCCTAACCCCAAACACTAACCCTACACCCTATCTAAAACCTTGAACCTAACCCTAACCCTAATCCAACCCTAACCCTAACCCCAACCCAAACCCCAACACATACAGCTACCCCTAACCCCAACCCCAACCCCTAACCCTAAACCTGACCCAAACCCTAACCCTAAACCCTAACCCTAACCCTAAACCTCAAACCATAACCCCAACCCTAACCCTAACCCAACTCTAACCCTAACCCTAACCCTAACCCTATCCCTCACCCTAAATTTATCACTAAACCCTAAACCTTAACACTAACCCCAACCCTAAACACTAACACTAACCCTAATCCTTATACAACAATAAAACTAACCGTAACCCCATACCTAACCCATTCTCCCACACCTACCCCTAACCCGAACCTTAACCATAACCGTAACTCCTAAACTAAACCTAACCCTAACCCCAACCCATAACCCCTAACCCTAAACCTAAACCATAACCCTAATCCAACCCTAACCCCAACCCTAACACTAACTGTACCCTAACCCCAACACTAACCCTAACCCCATGGTAATCGTAATCCCAATCCTAATCCTCAACTAACCCTAACCCTAACCTGTAATACTAACCCCTAACCCTACCAACCCAACCTCAACACTAAACTTAAACCTACCCTAACCCTAAACCTAACACTAACCCCAACCATAAACCAATCCTAACCCTAACCCTAAGCCTAACCCCTAACCCTAACCCTAAACCTCACCCTAAACGAAAGCTCTTCTAACCCTAACCCTAAGAGTAATGCTAACCCTAACCCTAACCCTAACCCCAACCCCAACCCCAGCCCTAACCCTAACCATACCCTAACCCTAACCCTATCTCTAACCCTAACCCTATCTCTAACCCTAACCCTAAACCAAACGTCTTTGAACCCTAACCCTAACCGTACTCTAACCCTAACCCTAAACATAACCCTAACCCTAATCCTATCCCTTACCCCAACCCCAACTCTAAATCTATACCTACCCTATCCATAAACCTAACCCTAAACCTAACCCTAACACCTTCCCCTTACCCATACCCCCTACCCCAACCCTAACCCAACCCTAACCGTAACCCTAATGCTAACTGAAACACTAACCATTACCCTAAACCTAACCTTAACTCAAACCCCAACCTATACTCCTACCACTAACCCTACCCCTATCCCTAACTCCTAACCCTAACAGTGAACCAAATCCTAACCCTAAACCCTAAACCCAACCCTAACCTCAACCCCAACACTACCCCCTAACGGTACCCCTAACCCTAACCCTAAAACTTTACCCTACCCAATTCTAAACCGAACTCTAAACTGAAACCTCTTCTGATCCTAACCCTAACCGTACCTTAACCCCAACCCCTAACCCTAACACTAACCCTATCCCTAACCCTAACCCTAAACCCTAATCATAACCCCTAACCCTAAGTCTAACCCCAACCATAATTCGTCTAACCCCAACCCTAAACCCACACCTACCCCTAACCCTGTCTCTATCCCAAACCCTAACACAACCCCTAACCATAACCCTAGCCCGAACCCTAACCCTAACTCTCTAACACTAACCCCAAAGCATTCCCTAACCCTAACTCTACCCTTAATCCTAACCATAATCCCAACCATAACCCTTTCTGTAAACTCTAATCCATAACCTTAACCCTAACCCTAACCGTAAACACTAACCCTAACCCTTACCATAACCCATACCTAACCCTAACCAATAACCCTAACCCCAACCCCACCCCATGCTTAACCCTAACTGTACCCTAACTGTAACCTAACCCTAACCCTATCCCTAACTCTAACCCCTAACCCTAACCCCAAAGTTAACCCTTACCCCAAACCTAACACTAACCCTAACTCTAACACTAACCCTAACCCTAACCCCAACCATAAACTCTAACCCTAACCCTAAACTCTAACCCTCACCCTAACACTAACACTAACCCTAACCCCTAAGCCTAAGCCTAAACCCCAACCGTAACCCTAACCCCTAAACTCCAACCCTACACCCTTTCTAAAACCTTGAAAACTAACCCTAACCTTAACCCAACCCTAACCCTAACCCTAACCCAAACCCCAACACATACAGCTACCCCCCCCTAACCCTAACCCCTAACCCTAAACCTGACCCAAACCCTAACCCTAAACCCTAACCCTAACCTTAACCCTAAACCTTAAACCATAACCCTAACCCTAACCCAACTCTAAGCCTAACCCTAACCCTAACCCTATCCCTTACCCTAACTTTATCACTAAACCCCAAACCCCAACACTAACCATAACTCTAAACACTAACACTAACCCTAATCCTTATACAACAATAAACTAACCGTAACCCTAACCCCCAACCCATTCCCATACCCCTACCCCTACCCCGAACCTTAACCGTAACCGTAACCCCTAAACTAACCCTAAACCCAACCCATAACCCTAACCTAACCCTAACCCATAACCCCAACCTAACCCCTAACCACAACCCTAACACTAACTGTACCCTAACCCTAACACTAACCCTAACCCTATTGTAACCATAATCCTAAACCTAATCCTCAACTAACCCTAACCCTAACTGTAACACTAACCCTAATCCTATCCCTAAACCCAACTCCAACACTAAACTTAAACCCACCCTAACCCTAAAACTAACACTAACCCTAACCATAACCCAACCCTAACCCTAACCCCAAGCCCAACCCCTAACCTCAACCCCAAATCTACCCCAAACGAAAGCTCTTCTAACCCTAACCCTAAGAGTAATGCTAACCCGAAGCCAAACCCTACCCTAATCCCAACCCATACCCTTACCGTTACCCCTACCCCTACACCTAACCGTAAACAACCCTAACCCCTAACCCAACACCCAACAAATACTGCTACCCGTAACCCTAACCCTAAACCCTAAACCTAACCCTAACCGTATCCCTAAGCCTAATCCCTAACCCTAAGCCTAAATCAAACCCTAAACCGAAACCTCTTCTAACCCTAAACCTAAGAGTAATGCTAACCCTAACCCTAACCCCTAACCCCCCACCCCAACCACAGCCCTAATCCCAACTGCACCCTAACCCTAACCCTATCTCTAACCCTATTCTAACCCTAACCCTAAACCGAATGTCTTTGATCCCTAACCCAAACGTACTCTAACCCTAACCCTAAACCCAACCCCTAACCCCAATCCTATCCCTAACCCCAACCCCAACCCTAAACCTATACCTACCCTAACCATAAACCTAACCCTAACCCTAACCCTAACACCTACCCTTACCCATACCCCTACCCCCTACCCCTAACCAACCCTAACCGTAACCCTAATGCTAACTGTAACACTAAACCTAACACTAACCCTAACCTTAACCCAAACCCCAACCCATACTCCTACCACTATCCCTACCCCTAACCCTAACTCCCAACCCTAACCCTGAACAAAATCCCAACCCCAAACCCCCAAACCTAACCCCTAACCTCAACCCCAACACTACCCCTAACTGTACCCTAACCCTAACCATAACCCTACCCTATTCTAACCCGATCTCTAAACTGAAACCTCTTCTGACCCTAACCCTAATCGTACCCCAACCCTAACCCTAACCCTAACACTAATCCTATCCCTAACCCCAAACCCAACCCTACCCCTAACCGTACCCCAACATTAACCCTAACCCTAACCCTATCCTTAGCACTAGCACTAGCCCCAGGCCCAACCCCTATCGCTCGGCCTAACCCCTAACCCTATTCTTAACCCTAACCCTAAACCGTAAACCCTAACCCTAACCCTAACCCTAGCCCTAAACCTAACCCCTAACCCTAACACAACCCTAACCTAACCCTAACTCTGTCTCTCACCCTATCCTCAAAGCATAAACCCCAACCCTAACCCTAAACACTAACACTAAACCTAACGCCAAAGCTAACCCCAATACCAACCCCAACCCTAACCCTACCCTAACCCTAAACTTAACCCTAACCCTAACATTAACCCCAAACCTAACCCCAAACCCAACCCTAGCACTAGCCCCAGCCCCACCCCTATCCCTAGCCCCAACCCCTAACCCGAAACCAAACCTTAACCCTAACTCCAAACCCCAACCCTAACCCCTAACCCTAAACTTAACCCTAACCCTATTCTAACCCTAACCCTAAATCTAAACTTCTTCTAACCCTAACCCTAACAGTAACCCCTAACCCTGACCCTAACCCTAAACCCAACCCCCAACCCTAACCCCTGAACCTAACCCTAACCCTAACACTAAGCCCAACCCTAACCCTAACCCTAACACTAACACTAACCCCAACCCTAACCCCAAATCTAACACTAACCTTAACCCCAAAACTAACCCTACACCCTAATGCTAACCCCTAACCCTAAAGCCTAACCCTAACACTAACCCCAACCATAAACTCTACACTCTAACCCTAACCCTCACCCCAACCTAAACCCAAATCCCAAACCCAAACCTAACCCTAACCCTAAACCTTAACCCTAACATTAACCTTAACACTAAACCCCACACCCCTAACCCCAACCCTAACCCTAATCCAACCATAACCATAATCCTAACCCCAACCACAAGTCCTAGCCCTACCCCTACCTCTACCCCTAACCCCAAATAACCCTATATCTGACCCTAACTCTAGCCCCAGCACCATCCCTAGCTCTAACCCTATCCCTACACCCCAACCCTAACAGTAACTCTAACCCCTAGCCATACCCCTTCCCCTACCACTACCCCTACTTCTACACATAACCCCAACCCATAACCTTAACCCTAATCCTAGCCCCAAACCTATCCCTAACCCTAAACCTAAGCCTCAAACCTTGAAACATAACACTAACAATAACCCAACCCTAACCCTAACTCCAAATCTAAACCCAACCCTAACCCTAACCCCAAACACTAACCCTAACCCTAACCTTAGTCTTAGCCGTAGCCCCAGCCCTAGTACTAGCCCCTGCCCTAACATTAGCCCTAGTCCCAACCCCTAACCATAACCATAATCATAACATTAAACCCCAAACACTAACCCTAACCCCAAACTCTATACTCTAACCTTAACCCCAACCCAAACACTAACCCAACCCTATCCCTAATACTAACCCTACACCCAAACCGTACCCCTACCCCTTACCTTACCCATAACCCTAACCTGAGCACAACCCCAACCCTATCCATAAACCTAACCCTATCCCTAAACCCTAAACCCTAACCCTAACCCTAAACACTTACCCCAACCCTAATGCTAACACAACCCCAACCCTAATGCTAACCCTAACTGTAACCATCATACTAACACTAACCCTAATAATAACTCTAAACCCTAGCCCCAACCGTAACCTTATTCTAAACCTAACCCTAAACCTAAACCTCTTCTAACCCTTACCCTAACAGTAACGCTAAACCTAAACTTAACCATAACCCCAACCACAGCTCAAACCCTAACCCAACCCTAACAATAACCCTAACACTAACCCTATCCCTAAACTCTATTACTCACCCTAACCATAACAACTAACCCTAACCCCACCGTAACCCCAATCATAACCGTAACCCTAATCCCAACCCCAACTCCTACCCCCAAGAGTAACCCCAAACCCAAACCTAATCCCACCCCAGCCCCAGCCCCAGCCCCATCCCTAATCCCTACCCCAACCCTAAACCCAAACCCTAATCCTAACCTTTACCCCAGACCCAGCCCCCAACCCGAGCACCAGCCCCAGCCCCAACCCCAGCCCTAACCCTAATCCCAACCCTAACTGTAACCCCAAACCATAAACCTAACCCTAATCCAACCCCAAATATAACCCTACCCAAACTCAAACCCCTATGCCTACCGCTGCCTCTAACCCCTAACACTAACCCCTAACCCTAACCCTAAACTTAACCCCTAGCACTAGCCATAGCCCCAAGCCTATCGCTATCCCTAACCC
The DNA here is from genome assembly GCA_917880005.1 of Nanger dama. Classification (NCBI taxonomy): domain Eukaryota; kingdom Metazoa; phylum Chordata; class Mammalia; order Artiodactyla; family Bovidae; genus Nanger; species Nanger dama. The sequence continues at coordinate 11,021 of CAKJTW010000213.1, read as the reverse complement.
TAACGCTAACCATAAACCCAAACCCTAACCCCAAACCCAACCCTAACACTAACCCTAACCCCAAGCCATACACCTTCCCCTACCCTACCCCCAACCCCTACCCGTAACCCCAACCCCTAACCCCTAATCCTAACCCCAACCCCAGCCCCTATCCCTAACCCTAACCCAAACCCTAAACATAATACTAAACCCCAAACCCAACACTAACCCTAACCCTACCCCTAAACCTACACTAACCCTAAATCCTAAACTAACACTAACCCTAAACACTAACCCCAACCTTAGCCCCAACTGCAGCCCCAGCCCCAGCACTAGCCCTGCCCTAAAACCAACCCCAGCACTAACCCTAACCCCAAACCATAAACCCCAACCCTAGCCTCAACCCTAACCCTAAAACTAGCCCTATCCCTAAACCCAACACTAACCCTAACACTAACCATAACCCCAAACCCAACCAAAACTCAACCCTAACCCTAACACTAACACTAACCTCAACCCCTAATCCTACCCTTACCCCTAACACTAACCCCTAAACCTAGTCGTAGCCCCAGCCCCAGATATGGCCCTTGCTTTAAACCCCCAGTCCCAGCGCTAGCCCCAAACCCAACCCTAACCCTAACCCAATCCTAACCCTAACCCTAACACTAATCTCAACCCCTATCCTACCCCTACACCTGCCCCTAACCCTAAACCTAACCCCAACTCTAACCCTAACCCTACCCTAACCCTAACCCTAACCCTATTCTAACCCTAACCCCAAATCTAACCCTAACCCTAACAGTAACGCTAACCCTAACCCCTTAACCCAGTCCCAAACCAAACCCTAACCATGAACCTACCCTAACCCTAAACCCAACCCTAAGCCTAACACTAAGCCCAACGTTAACCCTAACACTAACACTAACCTTAAACCTAAACTAATCTTAACCCTCACCCCAACCAATAACACTAACCCTAACCCTAAAGCCCAACACTAACCCTAAACACAAACCCCAACCCCAAACTTTGCCCTAGCCGTAGCCCCAGCCCCAGCACTAGCCCTTGCCCCAAACCTAGCCCTCATCCCTAACCCTAACCCTACCCCTAATCATAACCCCTAACTCAACCCCTAACCCCAAACCTAACCCCTAGCAACAACACTAACTGTACCCCCACCCCTACCCCTACCCCTACCCCTAACCTAAACACTAACCCTAACCCCAACCCAACCCTAACCCTAATCCTAACATTAACCTCAACCCCTACCACTACCCCTAACCCTAAACCCAAACCAAACCCTAACCCTAATCCTAACCATAACCCTAACGTTAATCCAACAATAAACCTAACACTAACCCTAACAAGAAGTCCTTAATCTACCCCCACATCTAACCCCCTAACCCTAACCCTAAGCTTAACCCTAACCTTAGCCCTTGCACTATCCCTAGCTCTAACCCTATCCTTAGCCCTAACCCCAACCATAAACCCTAAACCCTAACCTTAAACCCTAACCCAACCCTAACCCCTAATCCTAACACTAAACCCCAAACACAAACCTTAACCCCAACCCCAACCCCAGCCCCAGCCCCAACCTTAACCCCCAACCCTAACACTAACCCTAAACCCTAAAACCTAACACTAACGCTAATTCCTAACCCTAACCTTAACCCCAACTCTAAATCCCAAAACTAAACCCAAACCTAGCCCTAACCCCAACCCTAATCCTAACCCTAACTGTAACCCTAATCCCTACACCTAACCCTAATCCAACCCCAAACATAACCCTACCCAAACTCAAACCCCTATGCCTACCACTGCCTCTAACCCCCAACACTAACCCTAACCCTAACCCTAACCTTAGCCCCAGCACTAGCCATAGCCCCAAGCCCATCCCTAGCCCTTACTCTAACGCCAACCATAAACCCAATCCCAACACTAACCCTAACCCAACCCTAACACTAACCCCAACCCCAAGCCATACACCTTCCCCTACTCCTACCCCTACCCCTACCCGTAACTCTAACCCCAACCTCTACCCCAACCCTAGCCCTAACCCTATCCCTAACCCTAACCCCAACCCCAAACCTAATCCCAAACCCTAAAACCCAACACTAACCCTAACCCTACCCCCAAAACCACACTAACCCCAAATCCCAAACCCAAACCCTAACACTAACCCCAAACACTAACCCTAACCTTAGCCCTAGCCATAGCCCCAGCCATAGCCTCAACCCTAGCATTAGCCCTTGCCCTAAAACCAACCCCAGCCCTAATCCTAACACTAAACCCTAAACCCTAACCCTAGCCTTAATCCCAACCCCAAAACTAGCCCTATCCCTAAACCTAGCACTAACCCCAACACTAACCCTAACCCCAGACCCAACCTTAACCCAACCCTAACCCTAACACTAACCTCAACCCCTAATCCTACCGTTAGCCTAAACCCAACACTAGTCCCAGCCCCAGTCCCAGACATAGCACTTGCTTTAAACCCCAGCCCCAGCACTATCCCCAAACCTAACTCTAACCCTAACCCTAACCTTAACCTAACCCCAACCCTAACCCTAATACTAACCTCAACCCCTAATCCTACCCCTACTGCTGCCCCTAACTCTAACCCCAACCCCAACTCTAACCCCAACCCCAACCCTAACCCTATTCTAACCCCCAACCCCAAATCTAAACCTCTTTCTAACCCTAACCCTAACAGTAACGCTAACCTTAACCTTACCCTAGCCCCAACCCAAACCCTAAGAATGAACCTACCCTAAGCCTCAACCCAACCCTAACACTAACCCCAACACTAACCCTAACACTAACACTAACTTTAAACCTAAACCCAAATCTAAACTGATCTTAACCCTAACCCTAACCAATAACACTAACCCTAACCCTAAAGCCAGACCCCAACCCTAAAGCCAGACCCCAACCCCAAACACTAACCCTAACCCTAAAGTTTGCCCCAGCCGTAGCTCCCAGCCCCAGCACTAGCCCCTTGCCCCAAACCCAGCCCTATCCCTAACCCCAACCCTACCCCTAACCCTAACACTAACCCAACCCTAACTCTAACCCTAGCAACAGCACTAACTGTACCCCTACCCCTACCACTAACCCTAACCCCAAACACTAACCCTAACTCTAACCCTAACCCAACCCTAACCCTAATCCTAACACTAACCTCAACCCCTTCCCCTACCCCTAACCCTAACCCTAAACCTAGCCCTAGCGCTAGTCTTAAACCCAGCCCTACCCTTACCCCTAACCCTAATCCTAACCCAACCCCAACCATAACCCTACCTCTATCCCTAACCCTAATCCTAGCACTGAACCCCAACCCTAACCCCAACCACAACCCCTAATATACCCCTTACCAAACCCCAACACTAACCCCAAAAATGAACCTAACCCCAACCCTAAACCTTAACTCTAACCCCAAACTAAACTTAACCTTAAATCCCAAACCCCAAATCTAACCTATTCTAACCATAACCCCAAACTTTAAACCTCTTCTACCCCAACCCCAACAGTAACACTAGCCACCACCTCAATCCTGCCCCTACCCCTAAGCCTAAACATAACCATAGCCCCAGCCCCAGCCCCAGCAATAAAGCTAACCTTAACCCTAACCCAACCCTAACCCTAACCCCAACTCTATCGCTCACCCTATTTCTAAACCATCAACCCTAACCCTAACCCCAACCCCTAAACCTAACGCTAACACTAACCCCAACGCAAACCCGAGCCCTAAACCTACCCTAACCCTAAACTTAACACTAACCCTAACACTAAGCTTAACCCCAACTCTAACCCTAACCCCAACCATAACCCCAACCAATAACACTAACCCTAACCCTAAAGCCTAACCCCAACCCTATCCCTAAACCCTAAACCCTAACCCAAACCCCAACTCTAACTGAAACCCCAACTCTAACCCCAACCCCAACCGTAACCCTAACCCTGTTCTAACCCTAACCCCAAATCTAGGCTTCTAACCCTAACCCTAACAGTAACACTAACCCTAAACCTAACCCCAACCCCAACCCCAACCCCAACCCCAACCCTAAACATACCCTAACCCTAAACCTACCCTAACCCCAAACTTAACACTAACCCCAACACTAAGCTTAACCCTAACCCTAACCATAACCATAACCCTAACCAATAACACTAACCCTAACCCCAAAGCCTAACCCTAACCAGAACCCTAACCCTAACCCTATCCCTAAACCCTAAACCCCAACCCAAACCCCAACACTAACCCAACCCTAACCCTAACCCTAACTGAAACCCCAACTCTAACCCTAACCCTAACCGTAACCCTAACCCTGTTCTAACCCTAACCCCAAATCTAAACTTAAACCCTAACCCTAACAGTAACACTAACCCTAAACCTAACCCCCAACCCCAACCCTAACCTCAACCCTAACCCTAAACCTACACTAACACTCACCCTAACCCTAACCCTAACACTAAAACTCACCCTAACCCTAACCCCAAACTCTATCCTCACACTAACACTAACCCTAACCCCTAACCCTAACCCCTAACCCTAACCGTAAACGTAACCCCAACCATAACCCTAACCCTAACCGTAACCCCAAGAGTAACCCCAACCCTAACACTAAACCTACCCCAACCCTAAACCCTAACACTAACCCCAACCCTAAACTCTACACCCTAATCCTAACCCCTGACCCTAAACCCTAACCCCAACATTAACCTTATCCATAAACTCTACACCCTAACCCTAACCCTTATCCAACCATAAACCTAACACTAACCCTAACAAGAAGTCCTAAATCTACCCCCACACCTATCCCTAACCCTAACCCTAAACTTAACACTAACCTTAGCCCCAGCACTATCCATAGATCAAACCCTATCCCTAGCCCTATCCCTAACCCTAACCCTAACCCTAAACCCTAAACCCTAACCTTAACCCTAACCCTAACCCCACCCTAACCTTAACCCCAACACTAAACTCTAAACCCTAACCTTAACCCTATCCCTAACCCTATCCCTAGCCCTAACCCCAAACCCAACCATAACCCTAACCCTAACCCTAAGCCTAAACCCAAAAACCTAACACTAATGCTAACCCTAACCCTAACCTTAACCCTAACCCTAAATCCTAAAACTAAACCTAACCCTAGCCCCAACCCTCACCCTAACCCTAAGCCTGAACCCCAAAAACCCAACACTAATGCTAACCCTAACCCCAACACTAAAACCTAAACCTAACCCTACCCTAAACAATAACCCTAGCCCCAACCATAGCACTAGCCGTAGCCTTAGCCCCTAGCACTAGTCCTTACCCTATCCCTAGACCTAGCCCCAAACCTAACCCCAACCCTAATCCTAAACCCTAAACCCCAACCCGAACCCCAGCCCTAAAACCTATACCTTAACCTTAACCCTGACCCAAACACTAACCCAATCCTATCCCTAACCCTAACGCTCACCCCACATGCAAACCTCCCCCCTATCCCTTACCCTACCTGTAACCCTAATTCTAACACAACCCTAACCTCAACAATAACTGTAAACTCTAAACCCTAAACCTAACCCTAACTCTAAAGACTTACCCTAACCTCATGCTAACACAAACCTAACCCTAACGCTAACCCTAACCGTAACCACCAATACTAACCCTAACCCTAACCCTAACCCCTAAACCTCTTCTCACCCTATCCCTAACAGTAACGCTAACCCTAAACCGAACCCCAACCCAAACCCCAATCCTAACCCTAACCTAAACCAAACCATAACCCCAAGACTAATCCTAACCCCTAACCTCTATCCCTCACCCTAAACCTAACACTAACCCGTAACCCCAACCGTAACCGTAAACCCAACCATAACCGTAATCATAATCCCAAACCTAACTCCTAATCTTAAGAGTAACCCTAACCCTAACACTAACCCTAACCCCAACCCCAAACACTAACCCCTAACCCTAACCTTTGCCCTAGCTGTAGCCCTAGTCCTAGCACTATCCCTTGCTCTAAACCTATCCCTAACCCTAAACCTACCCCTAACCCTAACGCTAACCCAACCCTAACCATAACCCTAACAACAACACTAATTCTACCCCTACCACTACCCCCTAACCCCTAACCCTAACCCTAAAACACTAACCCTAACCCCTAACCCAACCTAACCCTAACCCTAACACTAACCTCAACCCCTAACCGTACCCCTACCCCAACCGTAACCCTAACCCTATCCCTAGCACTAGCCCTAAACCTAGCCCTACCCCTACCCCTAACCCAACCCTAATCATAACCCTACCTCTATCCCTAACCCTAACCCTAAACACTTAACCCTAACCCTAACATCAACCCCTAACATACGTCTTCCTCAACCCTAACCCCAACCCTAAACAATGAACCTAATCCTAACCATAAACCCTAACTCTAACCCCAAATTAACCTTGACCCTAAATTCAAAACCCTAACTCCAACCCTATTCTCAACCGTAACCCTAAACTTACACTTCTTCTACCTTAACCCTAACAGTAACATTAACCACAACCCCAACCCTACCCCTACCCCTAAGCCTAAACCTAACCGTAGCCCCAGCCCTAGCCCCAAACCTAACCCTATCCCTAAACCAACCCTAACCATAACCTTAACTCTATCCCTCACCATATCCCTAAACCATAAACCCTAACCCTAACCCTAACCCTAAACCTAATGCAAATCTAACCCCAACACCACCGCCAACCCTAACGCTACCCTAACCCTAAACTTAACCCTAACCCCCCTAACCCTAACCATTAACGCTAAACCCAACCCCTAAAGCCTAACCCTAACCGGAACCCTAACCCCAACCGTAAACCCTAAACCCCTAACCCTAACCCTAACCTCACCTCACCCTAACCCCTAACGCGAACCCTAATTCCAAGCATACCCCATCCCCTATCCCTACCCGTAACCATAACCCCAAACCCTAAACCTAACCCTAGCCCTAACCCTATCATAGTCCTACCACTACCCCAATACTAACACTAACCCCAACCCAACCATAACTCTAACCCCAACCTTAGCCCTAACCCTCCCTAACCCCAACATTCACCTAACCCCAACCCTAAATCCTAAATGCTAACCGTAACCCTAATACCCTAAAACTAACCCTAACCCTATTCTAACCCTAACCTTAAACCTAAACCTCTTCTAACCCTAACCTTAACAGTAAAGCTAAACATAACCCCAACCCTAACCCAAACCCCAACTCTAATCCTAACCCTAACCTAACATTAAGGCTAACACTATTCTAACCCTAATCCTAAATCTAAATTCTTCTAACCCTAACCCTAACTGTAACACTAACCCCAACCCTAACCCCAACCCCAACCCCAACCCCAACCCTAAACACACCCTAACCCTAAACCTAACCCTAACCCTAACACTAACCCCCAACCCTAACCCTAACACTAACACTAACCCCAACCCTAACCCCAAATCTAACACTAACCTTAATCCTAACCCCAAACCTAACCCCTAATGCTTACCCTAACCCTAAAGCCTAACCCTAACAATAACCCCAACCCCTAACCCCTAAACCCACACCCTAACCCTATCCCTAACATTAACCCTACCGTAACCCCAAACTTAACCCTAAACCTAACACTAATCCTAACCCCTAACCCTAACCCCAACCCATAACGCTAACCCTAACCATAAAGCCTAACCCTAACCGGAACCCTAACCCTAACCCTAACCCTAAACCCTAAACCCTAAACCCTAACCCTAACCCAACCCTAACCCTAAACCTAACCCAAACCCCTAACCCCAAACCCTAACACCCTAACCCTAAACCTAACCCTAATCCAAACCCTAAACCAACCCCTAACCCTAACCCTAACCCCAACCAACGCACAAATCTAACCCTACCCTTCCCCAACCCCCTAACCTTAACCCTAACCTAACCCCAACCCTAACTCCAAACGCTAACACTAAACTCACCCAACCCTAACCCTAACCCTAGCCCTAGTCCAGCCCTAACCCTAGCCTCAGCTAACCAGACCCTAACCTAAACCTAACCCTAAACCCTGACCCTGACTCTGACCCCTACCCTGATCCTGACCCTGACCCTACTAACCCTAACCCTAACCATAAGCTTAACCCAAATGCTAAACACTAACACTAACACTAACCCTAAGACTAACCCTAACACTAACCCTAACCCCAACCCCAACCCCAAACCTAACCCCTAAACCTAACCCTAACCCTAACACCAACCCTAATCCTAACCCTAACCCTAACACCAACCCCAACACTAACACTAACCCCACCCCTAACCCTAACCCTATCCCCAAACCTAAACCTAACCCTATCCCTAACCCTAACCCTAATCCCACCCCAACCCTATCTCCCACCCAATCCCAACCCTAACCCCAACCCCCAACACTAACCCTAACCCCCTAACCCTAACCCTAACCCTAAACCTAACCTCAACCCATAATCCTAACCCTAACACTATCCCTAACCCCTAATCCTAAACCTAAACCCAACCCTAACGCGAATGCTAACACTAATGCTAATCCTAATGTTAACCTTAAACCTAAACCATGACCCTGACCCCTGACCCTGACCCTAACCCTAACTCCTAACCCTAACACTAACCCTAACCCTAACGCTAAACCTAAACCCAAATCCTAACCCTAAGTCTAACCCTAACCAAAACCCCTAACCGTAACCATAACCCCAACCCCAAACCTAAAACTCTTCTAACCCTAAACCCAAGAGTATCGCTAACCCTAATCCTAACCCCAACCCTAAACCCAACCCCTAATCCTAACCCTAACCCTAACCCAACCCAAACCCTAACTCTAACCATAACCCACACATAGCCTTAACCCTACCCCTAACCCATATCCCTAACCCTAAACCTAACCCAACCCTACCCCTAAACTTAACCCCAACCCTAACCCCAACCGCTAACCCCAAAACTCACCCAATCCTAACCCTAATCCTAGCCCCAGCTCCAGCCCTAACCTAGTCCTAGCCCCAGACCTAACACTAACACTAAACCTAAACCCTAACCTTAAAGCTATCACTAACCCTAACACTAACCCTAACCCCTAACCCCAAACCCAACCCCAACCCCAACCATAACCCCAACCCCAAACCTAACCCCCAACCACACACCCCCAACCTAACTTAACCCCCTAACACCTAACCCCTGACCCCCTAACCACGAATCCCAACCCTAACCCTGAACCTTACTAACCCAAACCCAACCCCAACCCCAACTCCAACCCTACCCCCAACCCCAAACCTAACCCTACCCTAACCAACCCTAACCGTAATCCTAACCCTAACCCCTAACATTAACCGAAACCCAACCCTAATCCCAACCCTAACCCCAAACCAAATCCTAACACTAACCCAACCCTAACCAAACCCCAAACCCATAACCCTAACCCTAACCCTAAACCCTAACCCAAACCCTACCCTAACCTAATCCTATCCCTAACACTAACCCCTAACCCTAAACACTAACACTAACCCTAACCCTAACCCCTAACCCTAACCCTAACCCTAACCTTAACACCAACCCTAACCCTAAACTTTAACCCCAACCCCAACCTTAACCCATCCTAAACCCTAACCTAACCCCAACCCCAACCCCAACATTAACCCCAACCCCAACCCTAACCCCAACCCCAAACCTAACCCTAATCCGAACCCTAACCCATAACCCTAACCCTGACCCTAGCACCTAACCCTAACCCTAACACGAACCCCAACTCCTAACCCCTAACCCTAGCCCTAATGCTAACCCTAACGCTAACGCTAACCCTAACGCTAACCCTAACCCCAAACCCTACCCTAAACCCTAACTCCCAACCCTAACCTTAACCCTAAACCCCAACCCTAACCCTAAACCTAACATCTAACGTAACACTAACCGTAACCAAACCCCTAACCCTAACTCTAACCCTAAACCAAATCCCCAACCCTAAACCCAACTGCATACCCCTAACCCCAATCTCAACCCCAACCCCCTAACCCTAAACCCAAGAGTAACGCTAGCCCTAACACTAACCCTTACCCTAACCCTAAACCAAACCCCAACCGTGAACCCCTTCTAACCCTAACCTAAGAGTAACGCCAACCCTAACCCTAACCCTAAACCTAAACCAAACCCAAACCCAACCCGAAACCTAATCCTAACACTAACCCTAACCCTAAACCAAACCCAAACCCTAAGCTGAACCCTAACCCTAACCCTAACCCCAACCCCAAACCAAAGCCTAACCCTAACCCTAACCAAAACCCCTAACCCTAACCCTAACCCCTAACCCTAAACCTACCCTAACTCTCTAACCCTAATCCTAAGAGTAACGCTAACCCCTAAACCCTAACCCTAACCCCAAACCTCAACCCCTATACTAACCCTAACCCTAAACCCTAACCCTAACCATAACCCTAACACTAAACCTAACACTAACGCTCACCTTAACCCCAAAACCTAACCCCAACGCAAACCTTCCTAACCCAAACCCTAACCCTAACCCTAGCCCTAGGCCTAACCTAACCCTAACCCTAACCTTAACCCTAACACATACCTAGGCCTAAACTCCTTCCCCTAACCCTTAACCCTAAACCCTAACCCTAACCCTAACCCTAATCCCTAACCCCAACCCTAACCCTAACACTATCCCTAACCCTAACCCCCTAACCCCTAACCCTAACCCTACCCTTAACTCTAACCCTAACCATAACACTAGCCACTAACCCTAACCCTAGCCCCTGCCCCAGACCTATCCCTAGCCCCTAGCAGTAGCCCTAGCCTTAAACATAACCCTAGCCCCCTAACCCTAACCCCTAACCCTAACCCCAACATCCTAACCCTAACCCCTAAACCAAATCCTAACACTAACCCCAACTCCTAAGCAAATCCCCAAACCTAACCCCAACCCCAAACCCTAACCCCAACCCTAAACCTAACCTAATCCCAAACCTAACACCAACCCTAACCCCAACCCTACCCTAACCCCTAACCCCAGGCCTAGGCCAAACTCTAACCCTAAC